>JASSUY010052128.1:0-18423 GCA_032466535.1 Forpus xanthops | reverse complement strand
CTTCTCTGGGCACCCTGTGCCAGCGCCTCAGCACCCTCACAGGGAAGAACTTGTGCCTAAGAGCTCATCTCAACCTCCCCTCTGGTAGGTTAAAGCCATTCCCCTTCTACTGTCCCTGCAGGCCCTTATCCAAGGACCCCCCTCCAGTTTTCTTTTAGCTTCTTGATGTTGCCTCAGAGCTGGATTGGGACTGCATGGAGGGTTCTCCCCAGAGCGCAGCAGAGGGGCAGGATCCCCTCCCTGGGCTGCTGCTCACACTCTAGGGGTGCAGCCCAGCACACAGGGGGGTTCCGGGCTCAAGAATACACTGAAGCTGGGTCATGGGGAGCCTCTCATTGACCAACATCCCAGGTCCTTCTCCTCAAGCTGCTCCATTCAGTCTACCCTAGCCTGTATCTGTGCTGGGGATTGCCTGACCCAGGGACAGGACCCTGCTCTTGGCCTTGTTGAACTCCATGAGGTCCACAGATGCCCATCTCTCCAGCTCCCTCTGGATGGCTATATTATTAGTATTATATTACTTTTATAGTACTATAACCACTTCCAGTGACCGGAAGCTTCCTAAAGGAGCCTGAAGTTTTTGCCAGGTGCCTGTTAATTTTCCTTCAGGATTTGAGCCCTGATGTTACTGGGTTGTGGTCAAGAAGCTCAGGGTTACACGGAGCGGTGTAGAGTGCTCAGCCCTGCTCACACCCATCTCAACACCCGCTGAGCTCCAGCGCTGGTAACAGCCTTGTCCAGGATATGGGCTCATCTCCTCACTGCAAACCATCACCCATGTATCTGGTAACTACCAAAAGCTCCAGTTTACTGCATCTTATTCAGCCGGAGACAGTGCCAGCCCAACAATGAGCATCTGCCAGAGACATCCTCACCTTCTTCTTCCTTGGACCACTGTCTTCACCCCATGGTGAGCCACAGTGCGGAGCCAAAAACCTTACAAACCCCAATGGTTTGCTGCCACTGAGAAAAGTAGCATCTCTGTGCTCCACAGCTTTGGTGCTCACATGAGCTCTGAGCAACCCAGATCAACTCCAAAGCTGGCCTTGCTTTAGGTAACAAGTCGGGCCACGCGACCTCCAGAGATCCCTTCTGACCTCAACTATGCTGTGATCTGAACTCATAATTGATCATTTCAGCCCAGTAACAGAACAGAAACCTCTTCAAAGTTTTCTGCTTCCAGCACCCAGCATAGTGGTGGATCTGGAGGAATGGGCTGGCTCCTTTTTGGGCTGGTTGGTGACAGATCAGTTTGGCTGTAGTGAGAAACATCACCCTAAAAGTGCAGGATCAAACACTGCTGAACTTACAGCAAAAGGAAAGATGGGCACCACAGACTGGGCTCTCTGTCACTGAGGGATTGGTTTAAACCAGAGCTCTGAGCTTCCTGCAGAAACAAAGGGACCTGACAGAGAAGACTTCAGGGTCCATTTCCTAACACCAACACATCCCTCACCAGTTGAGACATGGCACTGGGATGCACTGTTATATACAGAAGACTGAAGTTGCCATCTGTGCTTTGAATGTCAGCCAATACTAGAAACACATCAGCTTATCTCAGGCTTATCACAGTTTGAAGAAGACAAAATTATATCCTTGGGATAAGAATACAAAGCCAAAACATGTAGGAAAATATGGAAGAGTTGAAGATGGAGAATATTTCCTACCTTTCTGCTACATCAACTATTCCACATTCAACAGCAGCTGCTGGACCACAAACCCCCAAATCTCCATTTTACATGCCAAGGGTACTGTACTCTCAGATGCAGCCATAGCTCACCTCTGTTATCTCTAGGTACCAGTGGTGACCACTACAGTGTCCTGAAACAAAAGGAGTGGTTTCTGAGAAGCCTGAACACACCATTCCTATCCATTTAAAGCACCTATGAAGAACGCTCTGTAGGCCACACATCCAGTGGATCTTGGATGCTCGAGGTGTCCCCGTCCCATCTTCAGCATTGCATGGTCAGAAGCATGACTCAAAGAGGTGCATTAGAGAGACATATCTGAGATAAGCAAATTTGCCAGAGCTCAGAAGCTTGTTGACATCAGGCTGAATCCTTCCCTGGATGCAGCAGTTCAAACCATGACATCCCGCTGGTTGGAGCTGGACAGGAACCAGAGCTCAGTGCCTGTCCAAGAGCAAGATGTGAAAGCTTCAAACCTCTGAATTCTCCCCAAAGCAGAGCCCATCATCATTGGCCACCATGCGCATGACTGGGACACAAATACAGGCGCTGGGAAGGCTCAAGATGTGGCATGTCCTGAGCTCTCAGCAGGCGCAGCAGACATAGTGCAGGAGAAAAGGGCAAATGTGGAGACACAGGCTCCTTGCAAGGATAGAGATAAAGAACGATCCTCCAAATCCTGGAATTTTAAAGCCAGAATGCAATTGTTCTGATAGCTCAGTACTCCCTGCAGGGATTCCTGCTCTGCAGCCTCCAACACCTGCTTAAGCTAAGGCCGAAGGATCAGATCTATCTAACACAGTAACGCAGCAAGAGGAGCAAGCAGTGCATGGCTCAGCATGTTCTAGATGTTCTCATGACATTAACACCCAAAAACACACTTTCTTTTTACACAGGATTTGTCTGCTTTCAGCTTTTGGCTACTGAAACTTGCTGCTGCCTTCACTGGAAGCCAAGAGGTGCTTTATCTCCTGCTCCCCTTCCAGACCTCCCTGCCCAGCAGGTACACGACAGCACGCACATGAAAACTGAAACTGTCCTGCTCATCCTGCTGTTCAGGCTGGATTTTAATGTGTGTTTTGGGGCAGGATGTCCACAGGCACAGGAAGAAGAGAAGGTATTTAAAACTAAAGCAATGTCTACGGTGTTTGCTGCACTGAGAAAGGCTCTGAACATCCATCACAAGTTGTCTCATTTCTTAAAGGCTTTGGAATCTGCAGGGTCTGGAGCAGCACCTTCCTTATTTCAGTTCTTTGCTGGTGCTTGGATGAGCTCTAAGTGCTGCAGCGGCCACTGCACACCCCCCTGGCACAAACTGTGGTTGTTTTAAGGTTCTTTTCTTTTCAAAACTAAAATAAATAAGGAAAAAGGTCTCCAAGAGGCACCGAGATATCAGCAAGTGCTGCTGTGTTCTGCACAAAGCCTCATGAGGCAGCATTCCTGTGTGTCCCAAACCACAGCCTGTCTCCAGAGCAGAGGCACTCCAGCCCTCCCAGCATCCTGGGAAAGGAAAGCGAAGAGTGTGGAGAAAACCACTTCTACCTTCAGATGCCAAATGATGGGTTCTGAGCTGCCTGGCGCTCCTTCAGGAGGGAGAACTTGGGCTGTAACACTCACTGCACAAGAACCAGTGGTGGCCAGAAGAGAAATCCTCATTGCTCTGGTTAAAAAGCAAGCAAGAAGCCCCCAGACCTGCAGATGATCCCTGGATTCTCAGTTCCAGAGTCCCAGCCTTTCCAGGGTAGCTTCAGTCAGGGCTAAGCTCTGCCTCAACCCAGAGCCACCCCAAGCTGCCTTTCCCTGAGCCCATTAGGAAAACACTTGGATCAGGTCGATTTTTTAAGAGCTCCTTCACACTGCCTTGGCTCTTCTGCTCCACACACAACATAAACCACATTTTAAGGTCTTAACTGGTTTCCAGCATCACTTCAGAGACTCTTATTGCTTAGCAGTTACTGATGCTTTTCAGGGTATAAACACCCGTGTGCAGCTGTTCCTCAATGCAGGGGGAATGGCACAAAGTGTCACGGATGTGCCACACAATAGATTCATTCACCAGAATCCCTTGGGCTCAGCACTGTCCCCATCCTGCTGATGGCAAAATAAACAGGGATGAGTGACTGGCTTCTGATGAGAAACAAAGACAGTGACAGCCTAAGAAGTGCAAAGGTGCCCAAACTGTTGGCCTCAGCAAAAATCACTTTCAGTTTAGTGCTGAGCACACAGACTGACTTAGTCCCAAACCCCAGGTCTCAATTTCTCTCTCATACAGGGAAGAAGTTTAGATTGGATATGTGGAAGAAATTCTTTACTGTAAGGATGCTGAGGCACTGGAATGGGCTGCCCAGGGAAGTTGTGAATGCTCCGTAGCTGGCGGTGTTCAAGGGGAGGTTGGACAGAGCCTTGGGTGCCATGGTTTAGTGGGAGGTGTCCCTGCCCATGGCAGGGGAGTTGGAACTGGGTGATCTTAAGGTCCTTTCCAACCCAAACTGTTCCATGATTCTGGGTAGTTATAAAATGAATGGGTAAACTGAGCGTTGGATATTTTATAGCTAATACTGCCAACGGTGGCATTAGGATAAGGGAAAGCAGCATCTTGCCTGTCACCACTGGAGCAGCCAAGCAAGCTGCTCCCTAAATAGCAGCTCACAAGCCCCCCATCTCCCAGCAGGTTTGCTGTGGAACATCTGCACAACCAGCCATAAACGTCTCTGACTGCCAATTATGCATCTGGAGCAGGACATTCCTGCTTCTTCAGCCCCTCTTTTCCCTTCCATCCCCTCTTCCAGCTCCCAAGAGGTGACGCAAAATAGCAGAAAGACCATGCTGGGAATGTCCCTGGCACAGACATTTACACTGCAGAGAAAAATGGCTGGTTTGGACAGCGGGGCTGGTTTGAGGGATTGACTGTGCAAAGCTGGATTGTAGGGGAAGCTCTCAACAGAATTCCAGCCCTTACTGCAGCAGCAGTGTTAGTTCTTCTATGCAGAGAACTCACTTGCATGAGCCAGCATCCAGCAACCTTTGCAGCCTGTTTGGGCAAAGCTGGTGGCCTTAGTACCATGTGTCAGCATCAGCTTGTCATTTCTCCAGTGCTCAGACAACTGAAGCCTGGGTCCAGCTCTGCAAGGCCACTTGCATGCTCCTTTGCAGGTACAGCCAGAGCATGGAGCTCCCCCAGCCTGCCTGGAGCAGAGTCCTTCCTACCAGCCCAGCTACCAGGCCAGGTGACAAGGAGCTGCAATGAGCCTAGCAGGGCATATGGCTCAAAGGCATACACCAAATTTGTCTACAGTCACCCTCTCCATATCCCAAAATGTCATTTTTCCTCCTGTCCCCATCCCACTACCTCTTACTCCAAATTGGCTGCAACACAACCTGGGCTCCTGCTTGCTGTGATCCCCATCCCCATTAGTCTCATGATTGCAAAAATAAAGCTGTTGTCAGGGTGCTGTTGGAATAACCTGCTGCGGAGCACCTATGGAATTAAACTGGAGAAATTCTGCACTACAGAAAGGAGATGAGAACTGAGCTGGGCAGCTTCAGTGTGAGAAACACATCAGCAGGGTTGAAACTGAAGCTCCTGAGGGATGCACTAGAGAGTGAAAGACAACAAACAGGAGGAATCAGGGAGTTCCAAAAGGAATGGCAACACCAGTGTGTACTGGCACAGTCAGAACACCATCAAGTAAAACCCAGAACTTCAATACTCCTGCTTCATTTGATTACCCCAAAGCCAGGCAGGGTTCACCTGTGTGGCAGGTCACTGCCCCTTGCAGCACAGCTCGGGCACTGGCAGCACAGAGACAGCAGGGGTTTGGTGACAGCATGCACACAGAGGGGATGCCTGACATGCCTTGTCCACACAGCAGGCCTCAAGGAAACCCAAAGGAAACCTCGTGGGAAGCAGCCAACCTGGACACCGGGTAAGACTCCAGCATGCCCAAGCCACCCTGACCTACACCTGCAGCAGGACTCGGCATTCTCAGATTTCCAGCCTACGGGAAGCATGACAACACTGCTATTTCCACCCAGCCAGCTCAAGGACAGACATTCAGTGACAATACGTAGCACGAGAGACCATCACAATCACATTCTGAAGACTGACCACATCTTCCGCCCTGGGAGTTAATTACCAATGGGTTTCCAAAACCCCAGGCTGGGAATGGTTCAGCACTCCTGCTGGATTCAAGCTATTCCAGGCTGTTCCTGGGGCTCCTGCTTGTTCTGATCATCTCTGAAGCTGTATTTTTAGCTTTGGCTTCCTGGTTAAATATTAGCAGAACACTTCCAACCTGTCAGTGCAGAGAGCCAGGAGAATGGGGGGTGTTGCTTTGTTCCACCTTCTGTTCCTTCCTAAAGCTGTTCAGAAGTTATAAACCCACCAAAGATCAAGAGGAGAACCATGAGAAGCCACAAAAGGTCCAATCTTTGTAACTAGTGGAGCTGTCTTTTCAGGATGAAGGTCCTAGAGTCAATACAACTGCAAACAGAGACAACATGGAAGTGTTTGCCACAGGCAGGGTCAGAGCTGGGCATTCACTCCAGAACAGGGTTACAGCATTCACTTCCCCTCTCCAAGACATGGGGAGAGAACAAAGCCACGAAGAAATGAGAAGACAAGAAGACAGTGTCGTGTTCTTGCTCCCCATAGAGTCACTGAAAAAGCCCACCAAAATGGGCCCATTTCTCCCACATGTGCATCCACTGCTCCAACCACAACCATCCCATGGACCATACAGTCCATCATTCTGGTTCCTTCAGCAGAAGCTGCATTCCTCTAAGGAACTGAGCCCCTGTCACCAGTGGCTGGCATGTGTGTGCTGGTGACAGGCAAAAATAACATGTGGAGTCCTAAATCCTCCAAGAGAAGCTTCTTAATAGTAAGTGCTTAAACTACACCATCTAGGTGGGAAACTGTCCTCCCTGTGGCTCTCCTAGAGATACCACTGGGCATGCTAAGCTTCATTACCTCTGCTTCCAAACCTGGCAGCAGAAGATGTTGTGTCAGACACCAGCCCCGCTGCAACCTCAGCTCAGGACATTCTGAGTCAGACACTTTGAAATGCCCAGAAATAAAAGCCCTGGAGCACTGCTCTTCCTTGAGCTTATCCAACTGCATCCTGAAAGCACTGAGGCCTTCAGCCTGCACCAGCCCAGCCCAGCACTGTGTTCCATCAATGGAAGATCAGAGATCTTGCAGAAACAGGGCAGTGACCCAAAGGGAGGAAGTGAGGCTCTGGTAGAAATGTCCTGCCAGGACTCAGGAATACCCTGAGATTCTGAAATCCTGTTTCAGAAAATGAAGTGGGATGGAAAAAGGAAGGAGATGTCCTGAATACAGAGATTCATAATCTGTGGATTAAGAATAAAACACATGAGGAATAGCCAAGCTGGGATACAACTTCGTATGAAGGACATGGGATATGAACTTCATACGTAGTACACAGGATATAAACTTCATACAAAGGACAGGCTGGAGGGTGGTGGAAACCGCCTATCCCAGGTCACCTCCTCTTTCAAGCCCAAGCCATCCCACAGTAACATCAGGTCTGTGACATGCCTGAGATCCTGTTGAGCCCCAGATCTGCTGTGTGCTGAGCCACAGGCATCACCAGCATCCAAAGGGGTTTGGGGAGCAGCAAACTCTCCTGCAGCACTGGGCCCAGATCTCCACAACCAACCTGGACTCCAGGACACACACCCAAGCCAGAATAAGCACCTCAGCTCTTCCAAGAGCACCATGACTGCATGTGCATTAGACTCACTCTTAGAAGAGAAAATGCTGAACTTCTCTGTGCAACCTTCTCCCACCACCGGTACCTGTGTGCTCCCAACTCCAGCCACCCCAACACCAACATTCATCACCCAGCCTGATGGACAAGCCCCAGCTCCCAGCTCAGTCCTGAAGTGACAGCAATGAGTATTTTTCCATCTTCTTCAAGCTGTAAAGCAGAGCTCACCTGAGCATTCCCCTGCCAGCTACTCCTCACGAGGCTCCTCCACCCATCACCGTGTCCTCGCCCCAAGGGGGGAAATGAAACCAAGCAACAGCAGAAATAAAGTCATAAAATACACATTACCTTTGCCCAGGGGCAGAAAGCCTAGCATCCAACCATCACCTTCACCTGAAGATGCCAAGCAGTTAACCAACATATCACATGGCAGCAGCAGCGGTGAGGGATGAAGAACTTCATTAACTTCCTCCCCAGGGGCAGCATTTTGTACCCCTCTCTTACCCTCCTGTGAGAGGGCAGGCTCCAGCCTCTGGGTTGTGTAACCCATGCAACAGCCAGGATGTGAGTCCAGGAGCGAATGTGAGCTCCACTTCAACACATCCCTATGGTAACTATCAAAAACTCTTCACTTGGGCTTTGCAAGGGGAGGGGCAGGCTCTGGAGGCAGCCAGGCCCAGGCAGCAGTGCGCTGACAGCAGCAGTGTGCTCTCACAGTGCAGGGACATGCCTGGTGTTCAACCACAAGCAGCACCGGGCTCTGCGCTGCCCTCGCTGTGGCTGCCCGGCAGCCTTGGCCCAGCCAGGCTCTGCATCACCTCCCCATCAGCTCCCCTGGCCCATCCCGGTCAGGGCCTCTTGCCAGCTGGGTTTTGGCCAAGGCAGCAGCTCCACTCCTCCAAATTCCAGCGCTGGAGCTGCTCCCAGCTCTGCCCACCCAGCCTTAACGCTTTCACTGCTGCCTACTCAGCATCCAGCGCCCCTTGCGATGTTCTGTTGTTGTGAGCATGCACAGGGGTGGGCAATCAATGTAATGGGTGCAATGAACCCACCAGGGAACTCCAGAGGAGCTCAGCATCACAGAATCACAAGTGTCGCAAGGGACCTCTGGAGGTCACCTTGTCCAACCCCCCTGCTAAAGCATAGTCCAAGTGGAGGAATGGTACAAAGACCTTCTGAGTTACTGTTAACTCTGACAGCTGTACCTGTGCATGTGGGCAGGTTGCTGCAGGCTTCTTGTGTCCCTGCATCCTTGTTTTTAAGGTTACACGATTTCCTTGCCATCCAGCAGTGATGTGCAAACCATGGTGGAGCAGAATTAATCACAGGATCCCGGCCTGGTTGGGGTTGGAAGGGATCTTAAAGCTCATCGAGTTCCAAGCCCCTGTCTTCATTTCTAGTTTCTAAACCTCTGAAGTAAACCCACAAGTCCTGAGCATCTCCTGCGCAAGGTAACTGCAGGGACTATCAGTAACACAGTCTGCCCATTGAGCAGAGCTCAAAGCTGCCAACCAGAACCTAGTGTTATAGGACATCCACTTCACCTTATGTTCCTAAGAGCCCAGGATATGTGTTTAAGGGTAGAAGAGCACATGTCAAAGTGGCATGAAAAGACATACAAGATCCTGTACACTACAGGTGAGGAGTGCTGATTCCTGGTTAACAGACAGCCCTGGGAGTGTGGCACTGCCATGGATAGGAAGTCAAGAGGAAGCTTTCACTATAGAAACCTCCTCCCTTTGGGACGATCATAGAATCACAGAACAGTTAGGGTCAGAAAGGGCCTTAAGATCATATAGTTCTAACCCCCTGCCTTCCCCAGCCGCTGCCTGGCTGGCATGGAAAGGCTGAGGATGCACAGGCCAAGCTCTGCCACATCTCACCTTGCTCCGGGAGCCCAGCAGGGCTGACCTCCGACCCCAGCCTGACGAGGAGCAGAGAGGAGCAGCACCGACTGCTGGCACAGGCACCTCCAGAGCTACACTCCTCTGCAGTGTGGGTTGATTTGAACCCTGCAGCTCCAGGCTGTGCTGCACAAAGAGGAGCTGCAGGAGATACCCAGGAGCCTGCAGCTATCTGGCCGCCAGCCACCGCAGAGCACATCTGACAGCCATGTAATTACCAACCTGGCAGGCAGAGCTGCTCCTCCTTGCCGCTTGACCTCCCTTTCCTTCCTTCACATCACACGTGTGCCCTCAGGAAAGCTCCCCTCGGCATGGCTGGCTGGGCCCCAGCTCCACCAGCACCCTGCCCAGCAAAGCAAACACTGGTGGGAGTGGGAGGCCCCGGAGCTGGAGAGGGGATGTGCCTGGAGAAGCCCTGCGCTCCTTCACCACTGCTGGCAGGCAGCAGAAGGGACAGATTAGAGCTGAATTAAGTTACCAGCATTAAATAAACATGCCTGGCCTCTTTGAAGTTCTGCTTCCCTTGATCATGAGCTCATTTCGCTCAGCCCCAGGAAACCATCAGTCTCCATGGAGTTAACTCTTCACAGGACATCTCAGCTCCCCAGGCACTTCGTACCCATTGGCAGAGCTGATACAACCATGTTCAGCACTGACCTCCTGTGTGTCTCCCTGATTTAGGTGGAATTCCAGCCAGGAATGGGAACCTGCCCAACTCCACTGCGTGGTTCTGCAGGCTCCAGGCTGGCACATAAGGAAGCTCTGTTGGAGCTGGAGGAAAGGGGAATCCCTCTGCGGTGGAGCATCCTCCAACCCTGCCAAGAGCAGCACTCTCAGGTCCTGGGAGGACTGTGCTCAACTCTCCTCCAAAGCAGGGCTGAGAGGTAAAGGCACGGGGAGGAATTTGATTACAGACAAGGAAAGTTCCCAGTGCTCCCTTCATTTGGTTTAAGTGGGAATTGGAAAGTCTGGGCCAGGAAAGGGAGGGGGCAGCCACAGAGAGGAAAGCAAAATACCACAAAGCCAAAGCTGATCCCGACTCCAGGACATTTCTGCATGGCTCATTCAATCTCTGCAATCCCTGCTCTTGCCTCTGGACTTGAATAACACAACCAAGAGAGCAGAAACCTGCCTGAGAGCCTCTGCCTGGGAGTGGGAGATGTGACTTTCGGGGTTCACTACTTAAGTAAATGACTGGGAACTGCAGAGTGGCTGAGCCAATGTAAGAGGGAGAGTCACTGCTGCCTGCCAAGGGGGGGGAAGCAAATGCTTCTCAAGATGCCTCAAAATCACCACAGTGCTGCCCCACACAGGGGTGCTACTTCTTCTGGACGCTCTGCTCACTCACAGCCCTGGCACAGGGAGGTTGGAGAGATGCTGCCTCTGCTGGGTGCTGTGAGTCTTCCCACTTCTCCTAGGAAGGCTCTTTTCACCTAGCTCCTGAACCCTTCCATCTCCAGTTTGGTGCCAGGAAAGCTCCCCCCCAACACAACCATGTCTTTAGCCACTTGTGCAGTACCTGAGAAGCACCTTGGAGATGCTGGGGGTGACCCTAGGGCAGTGCTGGAGAGGGCAGCCCCGGCTGGGAGGTCCCCAGCAGCTCTGCAGCGCCTGCAGGACAGAATGCAAACCAGCAGGAAGTAAGGGAGAGGCTGGGAACATCAAGGCCAAATGCAGAAATCCAAGATAAACAGCAACAGCCTTTCAGTTCCCAGCCAGAACAGAATCACCCCCACGAGAGGGGAGCCCAAGCCAGCCTTGCAGCACAGAGAACAGGGCTGGCTCACGCTGAGGGACAGAAGGAAAGCACCAGCCTGATGGGTCAGCACAAGCCGACCCTGGATTTTCACAAGGAAGACTCATCAGAGAAATGCCTTTCCTAAGTAATACTTCAGCTCCAGCAGAGACCTGCTCTCCTCATTTCATTGTCAGGCATGTGCTGGATTTGCCAAGCAGCAAATGCCAGAGGGATGAGCATGGAGACAATGGCAGCTCCCTGGTTTTAAACACAACTGCAGTGCTAGCAAGCTAAAGACACATCTGAAAACCTCCACAGCCAATGCTCAGACCTCTGCAAGTTGCTCAGCACCATTCCAAAGCAACAATCACAGTTCTAGGAACAGGGCGAGTACAACCCAACCAGACCTGCACTTCCCACGTCCAAAGCAGAGATCACAGGACAAGGCAGAGCAAGGTCTCTGTCACAGGTACAGTCACATGTACATGCCACATGTACAAACAGTCCTGCAGCTTCATACTTCTTGTTATTCCCTTACTTTATTCACAAATAGCCTGGTCCCCCTGTGGAAAACTCCCTCAGGATGTGTGTTCCAAAGGCGCAAGAAAGCCTCCAAGGAAAGTGCTGAGGAGGAGCAAACCTCAGCAGTGGTGCCCAGCTCCACCATCCCTTCAGAGAGCCATCTCCTGCCCACCTTCATGGAAGGCTGCTCCTTAGCATCTTGAGGCCAGCCAAGTTACATGGGATTACCTGTACCTTTACCATGCATGAAGCGGCGTAAGAGAGCCAGACAGGGCACCCAGATGTCCCTGGTGCCAGCCTCTGCCTGATTTGCTGCTGCTTGAGAGGTAAATGGAGGAGGAAGACACCTAAGGAACAATGTGGGCCTTACCTTTTGTTCCAGGAGGCTGCAGATTATCTCCAGTCAGCGAGCACCAGCCTACGGGAAAGATGTCCCGGGAATCATATCGGCACCAGTAATCGAAGGCACCTCTCCAGCCATCAAATGTTATGAGGACCTCAGAACCTCTCACCTCCCCAATGGTGGCCGGGCAGATGAAGTGAGGGTTCTTCCTGTCCACTGCCTCCAGCTTCATACCTGTCTTGAAGAAGTTTTGGGATGGAGATGGTGGTTCCTATAAGGAGAAATTGAAAATGTGCTCAAAGAGGATATGCCAGGGCTGTCCCCTCCATCAGCAAATTCCCCTCCAGGAGCAGATGAAGAAGGGAACTAGTGGGGTGGATCTGAACCCCAATTAGGTGTGCCCATGCTGGCCTAACTACACAATCACATGCCCTTCAAGTCGAGGAGCACTGAAGTCCACTGCTGGCTGCTCTGCTATCACCCTGCTGCTGGACCAAACCCACACAGTGCTATGTTAACACTGCACCCTGTGACACCTCTGCCATGCAGCACAGGCAGGAAATAAAGCTCCAAAGAGCCTCTATAGATACTCTCACCTTGTGACTCTCCTACCTCAGGTTTTCCTGCTCTGAGATAATTCTCTGTCATTCTTCCCGAAACTGCAGCTTTGTATGAGGTCTGCCACCCATCCTTATCTGGGGCTTGCTCCTCCTTGTCTTTTACATCTGAGATATACTAAAACCACATCAAGCATCCCATAGCACAGCACAAGCCTCTAGAATGGCTTCTGCAGCTCTCTGACTAAAGATGTGAGGTTACAAACTACAGACCCATACTTGCAGTGTGGCCTCACAGCAGTATTTGCCCACCTCCCAAGCTCAGGTGCACTAATAGGTTTCAGAGAGGTCCTGACTTTCAGGAATGACATTCATTCATTCCTGACTTGGACAGCACCTGCAGCCAAGTGAGAAACAGGCCCATCTCTCAAGCCTGAGTGTTGAAGCCCAAGACACTTTCCCAGCAGACCCCTGACTGCATCATGACACTGGTGTAATGCAGCCATACAGGGTACAGGTTTGCACTGGAGAAGCAGCACCAGGGCAAAGCTGGGCAGTGTTCACCTCCTCTGGTGAGAAACCAGCTGTGACTTTGGTGCTCTACAGTAAAGGGGCCATGCCAAAAGGGTGTCTTCCCAAACAGTAAAATACCTTGTGGAAAATCCGGACAGGAGCCATCTCTGCTCCATTCAGAGTCTTCAGAAGGAACATGGGCCAAGAGGAGGCATTCAGTCGAAAGCCTGCAGGGGAGGAAGCAGAGATGGAGACTTTAAGGCTGGATCCAGCAGCACATGCCTGCTGGGATGGCACCTCTGCAGCAGGCACACGCTGTGATCAAACACTGCCCTCCTCCTCATGTTGGAGGGTGAGACATGACCTTTTCCAGATGCTCTGCACACAAAACATGATGCTGTTGAAAAGAACCCCCTGGGGATGGCTGTTGGCAATACTGTGCTGGGAACACAAGTCTGTACATTACCCATGCAGGCAGAGAGCTTTGTGCAGCACTAGTGCTGGCAGCCTCAGTGATCCTGCTACAGGGAGACATGAATCAGCAAGTGCACACTCAGACTATGGAATTTCTTCCTCCATAGGGAATCTCAGGTCCTGGGTGGTCTCCTCCACCTTTTAGAGTGAGCTGCAGGCAAGCTAACCTGACTAAATAAAGAGGCTGTGGCTTGGCTGGGAAACAGGTTTAACCATTACAGGAAAGAATGGTAGCTTTTGGCTCAATTGTCTATGAAGAAAAGTACAGAAATAGCAGAAAGGGGCTTATGGGGAGAAGAGAGCAAATTCACATGCTCTGGGCTATGGCCCTGAGTGCAACTGCACAACCTGGTATCACAAAACACCCTCTTTGCTCAATAGGCACCTTCCTGCAGAGCAACTTCTGCTGCTCAGCTGAACAGGCCATTGCACTATCTGTATTTGTGGTAGTTTGAAGATAACCCTGGGCCTGCACCTAAAGGGAAAGCATCCCATAGTGACTGACATGGCAAAGCTTTGCCAGGGTTGAAATGCCACAACACAACATCCTGAGGGGATTCTGGACACAAGAGGAAGATTTTTCCCCATGAGAAACATCAGCCATCGGATAACTTCCCCAGGGAAGTTGTGGATTCCCCAACGCTGGCCACTATTAACATCTGACTGGATGGGATGCTGGGACATCTAGTTTAGGACATGTTTTGCCTATAAAGGCTGGACCAGATGGTCCCTGAGGTTCCTCCCAACCTGGGGTTCTGTGATTCTAGCCTGGCCCAAGGTTATGTAGGTCAGAGCTGGGCACAAAGACTTCTTCCAGACCAGGAGCCCTCTCCTCTGGCACAGTCAGAAATGAGTTTTGCTCCGAAACTCCATTGCCCTTATTGCCATCTGCTGGCAAAAGCCGGGCAAGGCACAGGGGGAACCATGGCTGCCAGGCAGGACAGGTGCCCACCAGGCCATGGGCTGCTCCCTGGGCTCAAGGTTTCAAAGAGATGTCTGCAAATGCACAGCAGCATGCATGGAAATAACATCAAAACTGGCAGTTGCAACGTTCAGAGCTGCAGCAGGTTTTGCCTGCAGCCAATATGAAGGCAAAGGGTATCATTAGACCTGCATACACACAGCTTTGTGTGGTGGGATGTGCCAGAACATGCATCTGCTGATGTTCCTTCCTTCTTCAGAAAGGTCAATCCCAAGGGTCCCACTGCAGCTCAGGCTGTACTTCCACAAAGCTCACTAATGGTGCTTATTGGAAAACATGACTAAAAACACACCTAATTCCAGGTGTCCCACTGAAGGTTTCCTGCATTGCTATAGATGGGCTTGATCTTATTCGGGGATGTGCTAACTGAAAGAGATTTATGAAGACACTTCACAAATAATGGGCAGCAGGATGCAAAAGCAGGTTGAGTTTGGTGCTTCATCAGGAAAGAACCAGCAAAGGAGCTCCTCATTTGGCCAGTGTCAAAAATAAGATGTGTTCACCCAAAGACCAAACTGAAAGAAGCATTTGTTTGTCCAGGTTAGGGACAGAGCTCCAGCAAAATGAAATTAAATCAAGGGATGAATTATTACAAGTGCCTCTCCACATAAGACAGGACTTAAATCACTGGAAACCTTGTCAGACCTTCTTCTTCCCCATCACATGGTCCCCAGCTGACCTCCTATTGACCCAAAAGCACTTGGGCACAAATACTCTTAGATGGCATGAATGAAAACTGAAATGCTTTTGAAATCAGTACCAGGATCAGCAGTGCCACACCAGTGCCTCAGTCCTCACTCTTCTCTTGGTTATCTTCTATCTCAAGTTTCACAGATCCCCAGCAAAGCAGCTCCCCCAGACACCAGCACCGTGCTCAGGAGGAGTGCAGGGGAATGCACTGATGGATGACACCCAGTTCAAGCCAAACACACCTTGGAGATGACAGCACTTGGAAGCAGGATCAGAAGCCCAGAGCAATAAGCAGTGGCTAGAGACCAAGACATGTGCCAGCACTGCCTTGGTGACTGTGTTGTGTCTCCCAGGAAAGGAGAACCTGGATTCGTTCTGTCCTTATACAGGCAGCTATCAAGGAGAGGCCATAGTGGTTGCTCTGCCTTCAACACCACCATCCACACTCCTGGGTCACCAGGACTTTGGGATGTCCTCCATTCCTTGTGTGTCCCCTAGGAATCAGACTGGCTCTGGCATTCTTTCCCACAAATACATGGAAATGTTTTTCCTTTGGGGTACACAGGGATAACTTCAGAAAGCATAAGACCACAGTCAGCATGTGCTTATCCTGAGCTAGAGCAGCAAAGAATGCAGGCAGCTCACCTAGGTGCAAAGAGCTCTTTCATCTACACTCTAAAGCACTTCCATATCCATGCCACAATGTCCACATGGAAATACAGACCTGGTGTGGGATACATGTGTAACAGCCCAAACTAACAGGGCTGCTCCATATCACAGTAGTAGGCAGGGGCAGTCCAAGGGTCTCTGTCCCAGGCACAGAGATATAAACCCCCCAGGGTTTTCCGCACAGATCATGTGGGTGCTCAGTGGACAGCTGAACTCCAGCTCACCCAGTGGAGGCTGCAGCATCCCTCCATTCTTCTCACAGTTTCCTATGGGCTGGATTTCAGCAGAGTCCACCAGCCTCCAGAAGTCATTCTTGTTATCACTGCCATCGAGGCGCAGGCGCAGGCGCGCGCCCGTCAGACCCACCACTGTGGCAATGCAAGTGGACGTGGTGTTCCGGGGGTCCTGGGCTTCTAGCTTCATACTGATCTTGAATTCATTTGCAGGTGGAGTGTAAGACTGCAAAGAGAAAAACGGGGCCCACTCAGAGTCAGGATTGCCAATATTTAGGCTGATGCCCTGAGAGCATCAACACTGGTTCTACCAGAGACTGACAGCATCCTCCAAGCACAGCATGGGAGCAGACACCACAGAGCAGCCAAGAAAGCTGGGTGAGCCCTGGCAGACCTGTAACCAGACCTACCCTTTCCTCATAGCCCTCTTCTCAGAGGAATCACCCAGCCAAGCCAACAGATACAACTCCTCCATGCTGCTGAGGAGTATCCTGGTACACCCAGACCCAGGGTGTACCATGTACTGTGCTGAATCCCTCCTGCATCCCCTGTACCCACCTCTGTGCTCAATACCTGATGCCCAGGGGCTACTACTCCATTCACCAGAACCATTTTCTCTAAAGGCCTGTGCTCAGCAGATTAAAATCTTTCTCATGCTCCCATCCACGCATATCCGAGAGTAAAATCTGTGCTACTCCAACATTTGCAGCACCCAAACCTATCTTTGTTGCTTTTGCTTCAGCACACTTGGTTTTCTGTTAATTCTCTGATATCCTTAAGCATCTTCCTTGCCAAAAAAGGGGCCTGTCTCATGCAGGGAACTCCTGGGTCACCAATGCATCATCCCCTTTGACCTGTCTTGTTTGCACTCTCTTACCTGCTTGAAGCAATGGGCAGGAGCTGGGATGGCACATGTTTCTTTCAGGTACTTCTCCCAGGTGAAGTGACCTGAGAAGAGAAAACGAAAGGATTCAAATAGGAACCAACAAGGAAAAAGCTCAGAGTGAGATGGCCGGACTCCAAATGCCAGCAGTTCTCCAGTTCTCACAGAGGAGGTGCTCACAGGCAACATGCTCTCATCAAGATCCTCTGATGTTTATGACCACAGAAGATTTACAACTGCAGCTGACAAGCAGAACAAAGCTCAGTGCTGCCTGTGGCGTCCTACTGCCTCCGTGCTGCTGAGAGGGGTCTGCAAAGAGAGAGGGTAACAAACTACCACTCCATACAAAATACCCGGCACAGATGGGGAACTGTGGAATCTTCCAGACAACTGCCCCTTAGGAGTCACTTGTTAAAGAGATGGCTCAGTCTGGGGATTAAGAACAGTCCCTGTGGGCTAAAAGCAGCCCAAGTCAAGAGGGAACTGCACTTGCTGATGCTGCAGCTCCCCTGGTCCAGCCATGCACTATGGACCTGCAGCTCAGAGCAGCATCAGCCCGACCCCAGCAATCACTTCCTGAGGCAGACACAGAGCCCGTAGGCAGGATGGAAGCAGGGAACCTCCAAACAGGGATTGCTTGAACACAGCAGCTCACACTCAACACCAAAGCCCTTTCCACTGAGTGCTGCTGCGGGAAGCACATTGATCCTTGCCTTCACCCTTCCCATGTACAGCAGAAAGGGTAAAAGCAGTATGTCACGCAGGGGAACATGGTATTAAATGAGGAAATAAAAGTCCCTATGATCTGAGCAAATTGTGACTTTTGCCATTTCAACTGAGCAGCTGGGAAAGGCTCCTTCCAGCATGACACGAGCTGGTATTCATCCCAACAGCTCCCAGGAGACTGCCGCTTGCAAGTCATTTCAAGAGCATTGAATATGTGGCAGCACAATTAAGGAGTCAGCTCCTGCTTCCCCTGCTCACATCAAGTTGTGACTCAGCCTATTTTCAAAACAAAAGCTACAATAAGAGCCATTTTAGCTACTGCAGTGCACACCACACCTCTAAGAATTCAGGCATCAAGGTCAGCACATGTTGCTTCAGTTCTGCTTCATGTGCACAGGGAAGTGGTCAGGGTTGGATAATCTCCCTGCTCCACATTCATAAAAGCAACGCTACTTTCTTGCCTCCTCCCATGCAGATGAAGAGCACACTGTTAAACACAGTGGAAATGAACACAAAATACACAGTTTTGTTGCCACACTGCCTGAAGGTGGTGTCCTCAACATAAAAAGGACATGGAGCTGTTGGAGCCAGCCCAGAGGAGGCCACAAGGATGATCAGGGGCTGGAGCTCCTCCAATATGGAGGCAGGATGAGAACACTGAGGGCCGTTCAGCCTGGAGAAGAGAAGCTGCATGGAGACCTCAGAGCAGCTTCCAGTGTCTGAAGGGGCTACAAGGATGCTGGAGAGGGACTCTTCATCAGGGACT
>JASSUY010052125.1:0-14196 GCA_032466535.1 Forpus xanthops | reverse complement strand
CTGAAAATCCAAAACACAGTGCTACACCAGCTACTGCTTAAAGAAAAATGACTGCTGCTGCTAAACCCATGACACCACCCAAGGAGGCGAAAAAAGATGTGTAATTGCTAAACACTTCTATTATATACCTCCCAAAGTATAGAGTTGGTGACTACACTGGGAAGAAAAGCCAGGTCAGTTTCATGATCACTGAGTCTATTGTATTAAAACCCAGTGCAATCAAGTACAATGAAACAAGGACCTTAGCCCAAATCCCATATCCAAAAAATGTTAGATAAGAAATACCAGCTGTAAGTAAAGTATCATGCTCTGAACCTGTGAGAACCAGAGCAACAACTTTGAGAGCCAATAAGTCAGCATTGTGAAGAATGGCTATTAATCCTGTTGTTACCTCAACCCTTCATGCCCCATGCTGGGTGCCAAAAAAGAACTGTCATGGTTTAAGCCGTAAATCACTCTATCTACCCATTCACTCCTCCTACCTTCTTCCCCCCCAAGTTTAAGGGGCGGAAATGGGGAGAACCGAAAAAATGTAACTCCCATGGGTTGAGATAAGAACAGTTCAGTAACTAAGGTATAACACAAATCACTGCTGCTACCACCAGTAACAACAATGATTAGGGAAATACAAGGGAAGAGGACACAACTGCTCACCACTCGACGACAGAGCTGTGAACTGAACTCTTCCGGGTTCCTGCTCCCAGTTTTACATCCTGGGCATGACATACTGTGGTATGGAATACCTCTTTGGTCAGTTTGGGTCAAGTGCCCTGTTTCTGCTTCCTCCCGGCTTCCATTCCTCCCTGGCAGAGCATGAGACTCAGAAAGTCCTTGATCAGACCAAAACATTCTAAGCCATAACTATAAACACTGGTGTTATCAGCTCTGTTCCCAGGCTGAAAGTCGAAAAAACAGCGCTGCACCAGCTACTAAGAAGGAGAAAAATGACTGCTGCTGCTGAACCCAGGACAATAGCCAATGGTCAGCTACTGATGGCAGTTCACATGACAAGGGCCAGCAACTCCATCTCAGGAACAACAATACATTTATAGTCTTTCAATGTCTTTCAATCTCACCATATTTTACTTCTACATGCACAAAAAAAACAAACCCTCCTCTTAATCATGAAATGGGAATTTGGTCTAGGTTACTCCAGAAAGCAGTTAGTGAGAAACCCAAAACTTCCCCTTTGGTTCTCTCCCTTTCCTCAGCCCATGGCAACATTAAAATCAAAAGAGCTTTGCAATACCTGCCACTTCAGCAGCCAGACCCTTAGAATAATTCTGCCCTGATTCATTGGAGAAGGGTGGCTGGCATAATAGGATGTTGGTTACATCTATTCCACTCCTTTGCTCATCCTCAAAACATGCTCAGCTGTACATAAAACATGGAGAAAAAATCCTGACAGTTCTTTAGAAATTCATAAAAATTTTATAACATATATGCAAGTTCTCTGGCAGCAAAGACCTCATCAACTGAGACCTGTAAGTGGAATTAAGTGCTATGTTATTTCAGATTTCTTACTAGAATACCAGTATGAGCAGATAGAGAAGCAATACACAAGTTCCACATCTACATTTTGTGTTTCTAAGTGTTTTCACCACTCTGGCTTTGTCGAACATTGAAAAACACTGGTCACATTCATTTTTGCCCTTCTTATTACATAGCATACATGATTATTTTACTCCTGTCTGAATAGGTGAACTCTAAAACCAGATGGCAAAATGATCTTGTAAATTCTGTGCCTGGTTGGGCATGATTGTTCAACTGTTTGTAAGAAAATTATTTCCTCAGTAGAAAGAAAGAGGTCAGTATCTGAAAGTCAATTTGATACCTAATCAAGGAAAAGAACAAAATCACTAGTAATAAAGTTTCTGAAGGTCAAGTGTTTCCTTGGGCTACTTCTATGGAAGCTGACTATTCCCAAAATAGACTTTAAATTACATCCTTACAATTCTATTATCTTTAGTATGGTAGGATTTGAGGGTGTAATTTGAAGATAAATCAGTTTGGAAAAGGACACAAATAAGACTGGGTTCTGATGATTTTATGCAAAATAAAATATATTGTAATTCAATTTCAGATTAATGTTGTTTATAAAACATCAAAGGAAAATCTGGTAAAAATATGCTAGTAAAATATGTAGAAGCATATAAAAAAGTAAACATAAAGGTAAGTGAAATGACTTTTTTTCAATATAGTCATTTCGGGACTGAACTACTTATGGAGGGAAATGAAAGTATTTATATTTTCCCCTCTGTTGTTTGTCCTTTGCACCAAGTAGTGGTCAAAGATGAGTCAAAGATATTGCTACTCATCAGTAGCAGACTGCACAGCAAAAGGACAGCCTTCTGAGAAGAACTATAAGGTACAGGAAATTATTCACACAGGAGGGTTACAATATGTGATATTTTTTGTCAGTGTATTTTAATGATAATAGAAGTGTGATGATAAAAAAAGGCTAGTCTAGAAAAAGAAAACTGAACAACAGATGTAGGGAATTCTAAATGCCATTTTATGATATGTACTTGTAAATCTTGGTGAATATAAAGAAAGAAGGAAAACAAAAAGGTAAACTACAGCAAAGTTAAGAGAAAAATGAGGTGTGAGAAAACTAAAGATTGCTGCATAAGAACTATAGACAATTATTTTTCCCTATAATATAAAAAGAATATGAGACCAGTGACACGAAAAGAAAAGAAAATAAGAAAATAAGCAAGAATAATAGCATTGCATGTAAGAAAAACAGCATTATATGTCTGGAACAAGAAGGCAGTTAGTTGAAAATATTAATAATGTGATGGTAAAGAGTGTCAAAGACAAACTTTCTAGGGAAAATGGTAATTCAGTAGCATTTGCTCTCTATTTTGGAATTCTCTGACAGAAGCTGCTATGCATCCTTTAAGAAATCTTTCTGCTATCCCTAGGTTCATTGGAAAATCAATTTTATATTGGTTTTGGTATCTCTGTCTTAGCACCAGTTTCTGATGTTTTCAATGAATTCCTAATGAGAATGAAAACTTAGAAAATTTTAAGAGATAATTTAATGTTAATATGTGATTTTTTTTTTTATTTTTTCCTGTTTACCATGAGTGTTTGACAGTACTATTTCTTGACAGCACTATTCTAAAACTCTTTGCAGCTCCATAAGAAGTTCAAAGACTATTTCAACTTACTAACATTATTTTTGCTTATAAATTTAAAATCAAGTGCAATCACTGTTTCTCAGTAATAATCAGACGACAAACCTTCAGCATAAATATATCTCCCTATAAATGTGAATATAAAAAAATTATTCCATTTCAGTTATTTTTCCAGTAGAGTTTACAATTTTTTCCTGACCTAATTAAAAATCATTCCATATATAGTTCAAATCTGTGCCAATTCATTAATGGTCTACTACAAAAGCAACAAATAGAAAGAAAAAAAAAAAAAAAACACCAGTTCCCTACAACACAGATTCTCTTCAACAAAGAATTGAAAAGAGGAAAACATGAGGAAAGCAGCCCTGAAGACTACTTAGGTATTGTAAACATTCTCATGCTTTTGAGAGCTACGTTGTCTAAATCATGTACAAGTAACCTCTCACTGGAAGCTTCATGAGTAAAGGACAATATCTTTCTAAAAGGCTTTTCAACACATTAGGACATAAAAATGGTTCTTCAAAGGAAGTAAAATACTTATGCCTTTCTAAAATGTCTGAGAGTTCAGATTTGATCATAGAATGGTTTGGGTTTGAAGGAACCAAAATCATCTTAAAAATCATCTGACTGGCCTGTAGTTCCCCAAGTCTTCCTTTTTTTCTCTTCTCCAATATGGAGCAAGTTTTTGTCGCTGACTCTTTGGGGCTTTGAATGACCATTATTGGATCACAGTTAAGGCAAATACAATGAAGTCAATCACTTTTGTCAAGAAGCTCAGCCTCCATTTTGATTCACATACTACCATAAATAACTACTTCTTACATGGCATAAATCCAAAAAAATATGGGTTACAGTGATGTATTAAAAAATAAAAACCAAACCCAAACAAACAAACAAAAAAAAACAACAAACAAAAAAAAAAAACCAAACAAAAAAGCCCCAAAACAAGCAAATACTTTTTCCAAGGATTTATTTATTTATTTATTTAAGATTGAATCAGCTCGTTTATCTTTAAGGAGAAAGACAGAATTAAAATTCTGCTCTGGTTATCCTATTGGTATTCCCAGTCATCTTGTAACCACTAGTGAATACCTGAGGACATAGTATCTTCCCCAGGAGTCTGAAGGGAAGGATTTCTCATGCAGACTACAGGGAGAGCAGGATGTTCTGTCTAAGAGTACCCTATTTTAATACGCTTTCTTGACATCTCCAAATTAAAAACAAAAAGACCAAACTATAGCAAGCAAATCAATTGAACAATAGGAAACAAAAAACGTTCTTCAACTACTTATGAGTTGACTAAAATTTCAATGACAATTGGAGGAGAATATGCTTTTAGCAAACTAGTATAACTTTTAAGAGTGCTAACATCCTGGAGAGATTTGAATAGCAGTAATGATTTAGCAATAATAAGCTGGATTTCAAAAGGAAATACAAATGTATCCAGAGTATAGAAAATTAATTAGCATTCTGTAAAATGACTATTTGATAAATTACTAATGATAAAGATTTTCAAAGTTATACTTTTTATAGATCTTCCTGATTTCTCTTGAAGGTACTTTATTCTTAGATTTCATTTGTAATTATTTAATGTTTTTCTTAGGGAACCATAACAGATTCATAAAATTTGACACCTCTTGCATTTTTCAACTTTCAACTTTTCTGAAGAAATTAGAGTTTAGCATTTCAGTTTTCACTTTTTCTCTTATAAAGTGAAATAGCTTTTGCAATATGCACCATAGTGGACATAACTGTCTAAGAATCCCTGAAAGAAATAAGGATTCCTGCTCCTATTTGTAGAATGTTCTTTGCTATCACACACACACATTTTAAAAAACAACACAGCTGGAGGTTCAGGAATGGAGATTACACTGAAACAATATGCAGAGAACATGTAAACAATTTTATTATCAAAGGATAGATATGAAATTTGTGGATGGATGAACAGGCCACCTGATCTGAGCTCAAGCTCAGCATGTGCTGTGGGTCTTAGCTGCCTTTGAAGATTGGCAGTAAGACCTGCCTAACCTCCTCTGGCTAGAGCCAGCTATAACTGGGAACTTCAATTTTTTTAGCTGGAAAACAGATCATGCATTGCTGAGTGGTACTGAAAACCCATCAAAACATTTTATCTCTAACATGACTGTAAAAAGACTAATATATAAGACTAAATTGGACCTTTTTAATTAAAGTTTTTACTAAAATTTTTACTGCTCAAGGTTTGAACACTCCCCCCTCCCCCCCCTTTATACCACTGCTTAAAACTCAATGACTATATCATCAATCAGGACTACAATGAAGACCAAACTTCTATCAACTCAAGAGATAGCAACAATGAAACTGTTTTTCATATAACACTTGTCAAGTTTTCGGGATCAGGAATTGTCTCTACAGCTTTTCCTGATTTCAATGATCTCTTCTGGTTACCTTTGATCACTGGAAGATTGACCCCTCCCATACCAGCTCTCACATTAGCGAAACATAGCATTTGAAGGTAGGCACCATGACAGTGAAGGGAAATTACTACAGAATGCCCAAACCTTTTTTTATAAGGATTTCTTCATAATTCAGTAAATTTGCATGCAAAATGAAGAGAACAATTGAGTAATGATTATGAATAGGCACTATTTACAGAGAAAATTGAATAAAAGTTTTAAAAAGATATCTAAATTAAGTGTCCTTGGATATTTCTGTATGTTCATCTGTGATGATGCTGAAATTTTCCTAAGATTCAGGTGACAGCAGAGGTAAAGAAAGGCTTCCAATATATGCAGCAACCTTTCTTGTGCCAGCCCAGCCTTCCAGTATGATTTATTCTCATCAATGAAAGTTTTTTCTTCTGTATCTAGGCAGTAACATTACTATGTTTATATTTTTGACTTATTAACATTACTATGAGTTTCATGGAAGGATAAGATTTTTTTTTTCTATCCTTTTAATTTGTGCCAGAGTTTCTCTTAAGATTTTGTCTTCACAACTACTTAATGAATCTTATTTCAGTCTTTCTCCCTCTGAAAATACACTGTGTATTTAAATTTTTCTAATGCAAGTTTTTCAATCATCTTACAAGAAAGAAATTTTGTGTTTATGAATATCAGAAAGATAGCATGTGGAACCAAAGACGTTAATATTTAGAAATGAATGCTGTGTTGAATGAGACAACCACTTATTTCTGCATTAACTTAGTTTAAATCCTTCCAGATTTGGAATACTACTGCCTGTGATTTTAATGTATCTGGTAATGAGACTTCAAATTACTCAGACAAGTTAGAGATATTGTAGTTAGAGATCATAGTACCATGTCCATAGCCATAGACTATTAAATCCCTTCAGATTCAGTGCTAGTGACTCAGGTGACAGCATACGAAACCAGGAGCAATGGATGCTCAATCTCAGTACCATGAAACATCAAACCTAAAACTGCTATAAATTTTCATGTCATTTTGATGAGGCCAGCAGTTAATTCTTCAGTAAGGGACAGAGAGGCATTTATTCTGTTTTACAGATAATTGAGTATTTATCTCATTTTCCAGAACAGCACAGAAGCATCTAAACCAGCATAATTTTCTATTCCATCAGGCTACAGTCATTTTGCTGGAGTTTCTTGGCATGTATATACAGATACAGACCTCTGGAGCTCATACAGTTAGTTTTAGTCTAGAGAGGATTTCCTCTGGTCCTCTGGTCCTGTTCCAAATACAGGTAGTTGCTGCAGACTGAAGAGGATTCAAGACTTTATGGTTAGGTTTTGGTATGTATCACGATAAACATTTTGTATAGCCTGACAAGCTTCTCACGGTTGTACAGAAGTATTCTTTAGAACTGAATTTGTTGCTTATGAATCTTCTAGGTTCTCTTGAATGTAAGATTCACAAAAGGATTTAATGAACTATTTGACGTGGTGCTCCTTAACATTTACTTTTTTGGTTCCAGGTGAAGAACCCCAAATTTCTTTGTAGGCAAATGCTTCATGGATGCCCTAAGTCAACTAGCTGAAGAGTTGGTTGCCATTGAGGGAAATCTGTGCAAAGTTCATTTCCTGTCTCATATTGTCTAAATTATGAAGAGCAGTCTGAAACTGGAAACCTTTTCGACTCATTTTTACATTCAGCACTGTTACTGTTAACTCTGGTATTTTTAATAGATTAAAACATCAGTGGTTTAATCTGTAGAGAAAGATAGTTCTTTGTAACACAAGCTCAAAATAGAATTTGTAGCAACTGACAGAAAAGGTGCTGATTTTAAATCTCTTCAATGAAATCCACAGAGACTAGATACATAAGAACTATTTGTTTACTCTCTACTTAATATAGTTTCAAATGGTATAATAAACCAAAAGATAACTTTAAGGCCCTTGTGAGGATAGAAGCAATTACCTATATTTGACTCTACTGATGGGGCTTTTACCAGGACCAGCTATTTGAAGAAATTACGGTTTGCCAACCATCTTTCTTAAAATAAGCACTCTGGTGCTAAACTGCTTTTATAATTTTTTTTTTTTTTTGCTACTTTGTAGCATCCTTTCTTTGCCCTTATTGCAGATTCAAATTTGGAAGCACTAGTTTCTGTGTCATCTTTACATGTAGCTTGTGAAAAATCATAGAATCATAGGATAGTTAGGGTTGGAAAGGACCTTAAGATCATCTAGTTTCATCCCCCCTGCCACAGGCAAGGACACCTCCCACTAAACCATGCAACCCAAGGCTATGTCCAGCCCAGCCTAGATGCAGTTTTGTTCCATTACCTATCTCCTGCCCCAAGAACCTGGCTGATACAATCAGAAATTGGTGATGAAAAGGATGACACAGACATTAGGTGGCTTTTTCTGGCTCCTGAAATGATTTGCACCTGTGATAGAATGGAGAAACTGCAGCTATTCAGAGACCAGTAGAATGTAAGAGCTAGCAATCACAAAATCTATATTCTGAACATGATGCTACTTCTCATATAAGCAGCTATCACAATCACATTAGTCAAACAGAAAGCCTTTGGTGAGTACAAGTTTCCAGTCACTATATTTCCTGAATTTCCAAATAACAGAAGCTACTATAGAGATTTTTTAGAAGGGTGTTTGTGGGATTATTTAAAGCTACAGTGTGCATTATGAAGTCTAAAAGGTAATGACCAATACATTTATTAATAACCACCTCATTCTGAGAGTGCCTTCCTCTCCTAAAACAAAGAAGGAAACACATTTTATTGCCACAAGAAGGAATAAAACTGTCTATACACCAAGCATCACAAAAAACATGAAAGCTATGTACCTTCCTTATAGCTGTCTCATTGACTGCTCATCTCTTTTACTAACATTCCTATTGATCAAATTCTGACTTTCCTTTCTCTCTTCTAATGATGTATCAGATTTTTGTTCTTTTTTCTTTCAGTTTCTCTCTAATCATTGATTCCTGGCTCTCCCTTATCACATTTAGGAAACTTTCCCCTTGCGCTTCTTGCATCTTAAATAGGCTGTTATTCTAAGGTATTTATGCAGGGAATGGTATTTCTTTACTGGTATTAAATGCTTTACTGGAGCTAGTCATTGAACAGTCAAAGGTCTGTGTTTACACAATGTTCATTCCGCAAAGTTCATGTGAGGTCAGGCACCAAAATATGTTCACAAAACATTTTCAAGAGATAATTGGTAGGATAATTAGAATATACAGGTACTTTTGATATACTGCTGCTGAAGGTAGATACTATCTGCCAGATCCCTTCATGAAGAAAGGTTACAGAAAATTTCTCAATGTCCTTGGAAGGAATTTTGTTTGTCTTTTAAGAAAGGGAGTGCCAGTGGCACTGTAGCTGCCATCTCCATGAATTATATACTATCCTTCTGGAGACAAGAATAAATAAAAATTCATTTGTGTACACATGTGCAAATATACAGTTTACTTAGATTTATATTAGGAACAATGGTTAAGGAGAAATTTGATCATAAACAGAGAGATACCCAGCACAAAACAAGGGCTAAATTTACTCCTAGAATGAATTTATACAATGCTGTAAAAGTCATGCTGACAAAAAAATAAACATGCACTTCCACTTTATTCAGTTCTTAAGACTGGATGTCCACTGTGCCTTTTCAACCTTCCAGTTAAAAGCTGAAATAACTCCCGCAAACCACAGAGCTACATTTCTCCTTTCAGTTCCAGAAGGTCACGACAGCTTAAGTTTCTGAGATGGTGTTTGTTACATCAAGTGAACTGGAATTAATGTAGAAGGGTTTTGCAATATTAACTTAGCAATAAGATTATGACTGGAAGTCAATGTAGATGAAGGTGAAGTGATGTTAAACACTAAGAACATAGAGACAAGGAAACAGAAAAGACCTTATTAGGCCCATGTAGTGGTGATGCCCCCATTCTATGAATACTGAGTGGTCTGGTGTTTTTGTCATAAATTGGCAGTGTAGAAATGGAAAAACAACAGAAAAGGACAACTGCTTTCTTACTAAATAGAGCAAGAAGGATGGAAGAGTAGTATAAGAAAAGGCTAGGAAGATATGGGCGACATTAGAAAGGTTAATGAGGCAGTCACCATTTTCCAACAGAAAAAACAGAAGCCTTATCTTAAACCTATCTCAGATTACCAAGGCGAACTAGCACCAAATGCACTAGATCGTCCTAATTTCTGTAATTTTTAAGTCAACCTGTGTCATTCTGCTCTCTTAGGATTTGTTATGGTATTTGTCCTGGGATCAGCAATAGCACTTATTTTTCTCCTTCTTGGTAGCTGGTACAGCGCTGTGTTTTTGACTTTCGGCCTGGGAACCGACATGATAACACCAGTGTTTTCAGTTACTGCTTGGTAATGTTTTAGTCTGACCAAGGACTTTCTGAGTCTCATGCTCTGCCAGGGAGGAGGGGAAGCCAGGAGGAAGCATAGAGAGGACACCTGACCCAAACTGGCCAAAGAGGTATTCCATACCACAGCACTTCATGCCCAGGATGTAAAAACGGAGAGCAGAGACCTGGAAGGATGAGGGGTGCAGTGCTTGGTAGGGCTAGGTATAATTGGCGAGCTGTTTTATTCTTTCCTTGTATTTACCTTTTCATTATTATTATTGGTGGCAGCAGTAGTGATTTGTGTTATACCTTAGTTACTAAAATTGTTCTTATCCCAACCTGTGGAAGTTGCATTCTTTCTGTTCTCCTCCCCATTCTCTCGGGACTGGGGTAAGAAAGAGGTGAGAGTGAGTGAGCAAAACTGCATGAAGGCCTTAAAACATGGCAGTATTTCAGAAGATAAACAACAAACATTAAGTGCAGTGTTTAATCTAAATGACTCAGCAGTGCTTTGTGCTTAATTAGCTGCCCTGAGCCCACAAAAAAGTATACTCACTTGTTTTTTGAAAAATGTGGTTGCAAGTGCCACCTTGAAGCATAAAATTTATTAAATGCCTTTGAAATATGGTATGGATTAAAAAACAAAAAAACAAAAAAAACCAAACAAATCAACCCAAACTCCCAAACAAACAACAAAACCAATCAAACATTTTTCCTCACACATGCAATTAAGAAGTTGCCGTCACTAGTCTTTCTTTGAAAGCAATATTGAACTGTTATTCCAGTAATTTTCTAGAAATAGTGCCTATGTACTCTGCAAGCTGAAGCTATGCTGTCATAAAACCACCACTGCACTGAGAAGCCACAGTTCTAAGGGTGAGGCAAACACTGCAGAAGTACTTGGAATCTGTGCAGTGATGGACAGAGGGCAGGAGGGTTGGAAATAGATGATCTTAAGGTCCTTTACCACTCTAACTATTCTATGATTCTGTGATCCATTCCCATGAGGTTCCCCCATAAGGACACTGTCAGGATTTGCAGGAGCATGGCCATGAGAGTTACAGCACATGAACAAGAGAAACATAACATCCCCATACCTGTGCGCATTGGTGGCTCATGCTCAGCTGGCATCCTCCCAGATTCTTCTCAACAGAGCTGTTCCCCAGCCAGGCAGTCCCCCATATTTTTCAGTTACAGGCTCTAACAGTAATTTAATTCTCCTGTTTCTACATCTGATACACCAGCATATTAAGTCCTTTGGCAGCAAGCTTCTGCCTAAGTTTCTGCTGGTTTTGGCTTCCCCACATCTTGGTATTCCAACTTCCTCTCAATTACCCTAGCCACCTCCTTGTGAAACACAGCCAGCCTAACTTACACAGCCGCAGGTTACTCTATAATTTCACACCATTTTTAGCAAAATTCCTTCAACTTCTAGTCTTAATTTTAAAATACTTTTAATATTGTCATGAGTTTACTTCTCACAACTTTATTCGCTTTGCAAAGAATTATCATCTCCAGAAATCTTACTTCTGAAACATTCCTGAATGTGCAAGAACTTTATCCTAGGATTCAAATATGATGAAGACTGACTAGTTCTGCTATTTATTACACATAATTATTGTGTCTTTTGAGCTGCAACCACAGGTATTAAAAGTATGTTTTCCACTCTGGCTATATACAATACTTGTACTTCACTTACAAAATCAGCAGAGTTTAGCAGATTATTTTAATACAGTTTATGCTGGTCTTGTGCATCATATCCCACAGATGCTTAGCCAACTTAAGCTCTGAAATGGATGCCTCATTAAATGACAAGTTAAATCCTGAATAAATATTCTATACATGCAGTCTGAATAATGATCTTTGCAACAGGGGCATGAAAAATTTTATCTTCACAACTAGGAAATTTTTGATGAGCTACTGCAACTGCAGTATTTTAGATGCTCCACATCATTATGGCACACATTCACAATGTATATTCTTCTCTATTGCAGGCTTATATGAAGTAGATATGAAAACGCTGAGAAATTCTCTTAAATACATTTTAACTTGCATTTCTTTGCTAGTATTGTTGGAAATACATAAACTCAATTACTAAAATGCAGAATGGCTCAATTTTGAGAAATTAGAATGTACAGAGCTGTCTTACACAAGCATACTAACAAGGTCACTTGTAAGAATATTTTTCACATCACATGCCATAAATTATCACACACTAGTGATGTCCACTTATATCATAAAGATACTAAGATCTACTAGAGTGGTGATTATCACTCCATGCAGATTAAAGGAATAGCAAGCACTAGATTTGCTTGAGTATACTTTTTCTAATTCATTCTGCTATTGTGAAAGGGGAGAAAAAGCACTACTGCTTGCATTGTTTTCTGCTTTAACAAACCAACAAATGATAGCATTCAGAGAATGTGAGGTTGCATCTATAGGAAGGGAAGCATCCCTATAGTCTTCCCAGGACACCTGTCCCTGCCTGTGCATTTCCTTCTTGCCCTTTAGTTTTTGATAAGTAAGTCTTGACTCAGTCATGCTGCTCTGTTGCCTTCCTTACCTGAAGTTGGAAGTTGGCTTTCCTAAAGTTCAAGGTCCTGACTATATTCTTTGCCTGTCCCATCTTCCTCAGGCCTGTAAACTCCACAAATGCATGATCACTGCAGCTTCCAATCTTGACACCACTAATTAGCTCACTTGAATTGGGTGACCCACCGATGCAGTACTGCATCCCCCCTGGTAGGGCTATTACCTGGCTTAATAAGTTATTCTCAATGCATTCCAGGATATCTTGGATTGCCTACAATTGCTGTGCTACTTTTCCAGCTGAAATGAAGGGTGGTTGAAGTCCTCCAGCAGGACAAGAACCTGTTACCATGGTGATTTCTGTAGCTGGAGTAAGAAGTCTCCCACTGATTGGGCAGCCTGTAGCAGACACTAACTGCAAGATTCCTTTGTTGCCTCAGTCTCTGATTCTTACCCATAAGCTTTCAACCTAATTGTGGCTTTTCTCAGAGACAACTCTTCATACATGGTCATTTCAGATGGATATCCACCTTCTCCACCCTTCCTTCCTTGCCTACCCCTTCTGAACAGCCTGTAGCCAGTCCTTCTGACCCTGTCACCACCTCTAGTGTAGATGAACCTTCATCCTCCTCATCCACTGACTGGCCTTTCACATTGAGAGACTCATACCTGTCGTACAGAGGCAACTGAGAGGGTGAGGTGGGCCGTGAGTGCTTTTGTCTGCCAGTTCAATTGTGGACTTCGGTCCATTCACTCCTTTCCCTTGATACACTGTCTTCAGTCTGGCAGGGGGAGCATTCAGGACCCCCAGGGTCTTGTTTTTTTTCTGCTGAACCTTCTTGTTCCTGCCTCAATAATGCCAGAGCCTGATTCCACCAGTCTATCTTCTTCTCAGACTCCCTGATGATTTTTAACCTTTATACTCATATTTTTTTACACATATTGAGCTACATTTTGAACTACAGACCAGTCAGTCTCATCTCTGTTCCTGGCAAAATCTTAGAGCAGATTCTACTGGAAGACATGCTAAGGCAAATGAAAAACAACAAGGTGCTTGGTGGCAGCCAGCGGTGCTTCAGTAAGGGGAAATCCTGCCTGACCAATTTGGCGGCCTTCTATGATGGGACTAAAGAACTGATGGACAGGGGTAGAGCAGTTGATGTCATCTACCTGGACTTGTGTGAAGCATTTGACACTGTCCCACATGACATCTTTGTCTCTAAATTGGAAAGACATCAATTTGATAGGCGGACCATTCTGTGGATAAAGAACTGGGTGAATGGCCACACACAGAGTTGTGCTCAATGACTCAATATCCAGCTGGAGACCGGTCATGAGTGTTGTCTCTCAGGGATCAGAGTTGGGAGTGATCTTGTTCAACATCTTTGTCTGTGACAGGGATGGTGGGATTGAGTGTACCCTCAGCAAATTTGCCAATGGCATCAAGCTGTGTGGTTCAATTGATACGCTGGATGGAATAAATGACATCCAGAGGGATCTTGACATTCTTGTGAGGTGAGCTGATGCCAACCTTATGAAGCTTAACCACAACAACTGCGAGGTCCTACACCTGTGTCAAAGCAATCCCAGGCACAGCTATATTTGGGCAGAGAAGACATTCAGAGCGGCTCTGAGGAGAAGGACTTGGGGGTGTTGGTTTGCCGTGGTTTGAGGCCCCTCAAACAGTTCTGCTCACTCCCCCCTCTTTCTTCCCCAGTCCCGGGGAAATGGGAAGGAGA
>JASSUY010052124.1:0-10298 GCA_032466535.1 Forpus xanthops | reverse complement strand
GCTGCTATGAGGTCTCCACGCAGCCTTCTCTTCTCCAGGCTGAATAGCCCCAACTTTCTCAGCCTGTCTTCATATGGGAGGTGTTCCAGCCCCCTAACCTTCCTCAGTGGCCCTTCTGTGGACTTGCTCCAGCAACTCCATGTCCTTCTTATGTTGGGGACACCAGAACTACACACAGTACTCCAGGTTGCAGAGTAGAGAGGCAGGATCACCTCCTTCAACCTGCTGGTCATGATTCTTTTGGTGAAACCCAGTATATATAATCATAGAATAGTTAGGGTTGGAAAGGACCTTAAGATCATCTATTTCCAACCACCCTGCTATGGGCAGGGACACCTCACACTAAACCCATGCTTTACTGAGGGGTGGGGAAAAGAACTGAACTGAAGAATTTTGACTGTATAGAAATAGTTGTAAATAGTGCATTTTTAAAGCAAAATGTTTTCAACCTGTTTCATATCACTGTTGTGTTTTGAGATGCAATTTACTGCAGAAAAACTAATAAAAATAATTTTAAAAATAAAACTGGAAGAAAATGTTCTGCCTGCCAGTTTCAGAATAATATCATTAAGGTCAGCTGAAAAATACTGGCTTAGAGAAAAGAATTTAATTAAATATTCTGTCTAATTCAGAACAGAAAATAAAATCTGAGATTCTAGAATTTATACAGAAGCTCTAGCGTCTACACAGGATAAACACAAGGCAGGTAGTTTGCAAAAAATAAAGGGCAAAACCGATGGAAGATGAGTTCTTAGTTACTAACAGTCACCCCCTTTGGCTTGGCCTATAAATGGTGAAATCCTTGGAGTGATGTCACTGTACTTCATGTATTTCTGCTAAAGTCCTTCAAATATTTAGATGCAATTTTTAATTGAAGCATGAGGAAGTGGATAAGCTCTGCAGGACCTTCTGGATTAGGATGCTTACTTTGACTGGAAGGTTAAAGGTGAACCTTGAAATTAGAATATCAATAAGCCAAGGGCTTATATATAATTCCAAAGTGCCTGTTTGGGTCACTATAGCACTGTTTCCTTATTCTGTTCCCGTTTAGGAGATCTCTAAATTTTCTTTGGCAGTAAAACCAGATGAAGGCTTTGCCCCCTTCTTTATGAACTGCCATCCATTTGGGGATTTAGTTTACAGTGTGGATCCAGTTGAAGGACACAACTAAAGGGTGCAGTGAACTTCAGAGTCAGGTTGGAAATGGGCAGGTAGTGGTGAGGGGGACTTTTAAGCTTTGTCACCAGAGAAAAGATAGCACTTAGAAATGGCCTTGATTTAATAACAACAACAACAACAATAATAATAATATGTTACGTTCTATGTTTTGAGTCACTAAGAGTTGAAGCATTGTTAGGTATGAACCATTAAGTGAACAGAACAGGCAGTAGTTACTTTTCATTAAGTGTTACTTGAACCACTACAGATCTGAATCAATTTGCAAACAACTGTGAGTAAGACCTAGGATGTTTTTGTGTTTTCCAGGGTGTGCAGACTTGCATCTTCTGGATATGTTGACACCTACTGAAAGAAAAAGGCAGGGATACATCCATGAGCTCATTGTCACGGAAGAGAACTATGTAAATGATCTGCAGTTGGTCACAGAGGTAAGATGGCACAGCAGCTTTAGGAGCAGGTTTTAATCACTCATCTTTTTAAAGTAAATGAATAATTTCACTGTGCAAACTTATTTCATATCACTGCTGTGTTTGACTTCCCAGGGATGATATGCGTTAAATTTTCTTATCTCTATATATATATATCTATATAGATGTATATGCATGTGTACGGGTATGGGTGCATCTAATGTTAAGCCTTTGTGTTACCATCACAAAAACACTGATGTTCAAAGTATCACTCTAGTAAACCCTTTTTAGTCCTGATTTTGAATGCTTATTTCTCAAGTATAAGTTCTTAAACCACATTCACAGTGGCGCTCAGTAAGTTACCACTAACAGTGATTTTCTTTAAATGTTACAAGGAGCATCTCGTATGTGGAAAAAAGGGAATCAGTACAGCAGCTGACTTAGACAATTCTTTTAACAGAGAAGGAAAGCCCTTTTTTGAAAAAGAGGGCAAGATATGCAAATCTGAGACATTATGAGAGAAATCAGAACTTCCATAAAGGAGTGCAAAGTAAAATGAGTTTTCATTTGTAATTCTGCCTGAGGTATTTTGCAGAGACCTCTGACTAAAATTCCCAACTTTTAAGCAGATTGTCCAGGTCTTAATTAACACCATCAACATAAATTCAGGGTATTCTCTTTTAAAACCATACCTTGCTCGCAAACAAACCTATATCAGGGAATATTATGGATCTCCAAGGCACAGTGCATGTTGGAAGTCTGTTCCACTGAGTGTCAAGTGCTACTCTGATGTGAAGTTCTTTCACCTCCAGACTAATGGAATGAGTGATCAGTCATAGTCACTTTGATAATACTTACTATGTACTCTCTAAATTGCTTTCGTTTTCTGAATCTGTAGATCTTCCAGAAGCCACTAATGGAATCTGAACTGCTAACAGAAAAAGAAGTTGCTATGATTTTTGTTAATTGGAAGGAGCTGATTATGTGCAATATAAAACTACTGAAGTAAGTATTTTTCCTTCGTACTTAGCAATACCAAAATCATGGGCCTCTACCCTGGCTTCTCCTTTAGCTACGTGAAAATATTTGCCACTTAAGCAAGTAGTAACCAAAAAGGGCCAGGTGTTATTTCTTCTTGGAAAAAGCAAAATGTTAGCAACATTTCAATGACTTGCTGTTGTTGTTGAGAAAAATCCAGCAGTTCTTTGCTGAGTAAATACTTGCACTTACTTTGATTTTGGTGTACATGTGCTTCAGAAAGCAAGATCAACCTCTCCTCAAGAGTAGTGCCTCAAAGTTTACCTACAGTCCTGTCATAGAGTTTTACTTCATCTGTCACAGCCCATACCCATTTTCAATCCTGTCATCCATGAATGCAGGATAAGGCACAACAGTCTTTGCATCCCTTATTCTGAGTTATCTGATGTGTTCCTTTCGTTATTGTACTACCTGAATGAGCTGTTTTGTGAGGAGAGGTGCTAACAAAGCCTGATTTTGTAAGGATTTGTGTCCAACGTACCCTGAACATTTCCTTCCAAAATCTCCAACTGCTGCAACCCCAGCTCTCCACCATGAAACTCCAGGCAGTGCAAGAGCCGTTACTTCTCCCTTCATTCTCCGTGGCCTCTGATGGATTCAGTTCCTTCCTAGTTACTCACATCCTTACCCATCCCTACTGTTTCATCAAGCACACCAAATGCTGTGCCTTCTTTAAAGGCATGTGCATGCAGGTTGCTCATCTAGTAATTGACAGAGAGACTGGATGAGGATTGGGTTAAACCTCTGTCTTCATAAGCAAGAGGATTAATAAAAATCCTTTTTTGCCCACTGAGCTGCTAATTTTTATTGAACTAATAGGGATAGCTTTAAGGTATCTACTTTTTTGCAAAATGTATCTGAAAATGGTCCACAGGTTGAAAAGTTATGGCAGTGATAAGGTAAATGCAGGCAGCTCAATGACAATCTCTTTTCCTTAGGAAACCAGGCTAAAAACTAGAAGTAGTTTTGAGCTTAAAATAATGGTAAGGTTTTTACCCCTTATTCATGAGCATGTCTTACTCTTTCTAAACTACAATAGGAAATTACATTTCTTTTAATACCGTATCTGATCTGGCATTTCAGTAACTTAAATAACAGCTTGGTTACCACAAGTGGGAAAAATGTTGGCTGAAGGTGCAATCTTGATTACTGTGTTCTTACAATGTGTAGTAAATCTTGAGGATGATCTATTTTATTATTCAGAGGTTTCTGAATAAGAATTGAACCATTTATTTCATAAATGAGGAATCACCATTTGGAAGTCTAATTATAAAACACACATGACATTTTAATGTTTAGGGCTTTGCGTGTCCGTAAGAAGATGTCTGGAGAGAAGATGCCAGTGAAAATGATTGGTGACATACTGACAGCTCAGCTGCCACACATGCAGCCGTACATTCGGTTCTGTAGCTGCCAGCTCAATGGGGCAGCACTCATCCAGCAGAAGACAGATGAAGTCCCTGAGTTCAAGGAGTTTGTTAAAGTAAGAGACAAAGCAATCACTGTTGATTTTGTACACTGTAAATCTAGCTCATCATTTCATTAATTTTCAAAGCATAGTCTCAAATGATGCTCCATGTTGGGATAGAATGAAGAGTCTTCAGCCTTAAGCACTCATTAAAGGAATACATTTTTTGTTGTTGAAAGAATACAGTTTTTCAAACAACTGTAGAGCCATAAAATACTTCACTTAATAAGGGTTTTCCCATAAAGTGCTGGGGCAGGCAGAAGATCTTTTCTTTCACAGACAAGGCAGGTGAAAAATAATGTTGTAAAAAACATAAGGAATTCTGCTGCACTGCCGCTGTGATCTAAGAACAGATTTAGCTAAGGCATGGTGTTCATTTGTTGCCTTAGCTTTTCCTTTATTGGAGGAGCTCGTTTTGCAGGGTTTTAAACAAACTGACTAACAACATTTTACCTCTCTAATGTTTCAGAGGTTAGCAATGGATCCTCGCTGTAAAGGAATGCCACTATCAAGTTTTCTACTAAAGCCTATGCAACGGGTAACAAGATACCCACTAATAATTAAAAATGTACGTTCTTTTGCAAAGATGATGTTTTTGATGCTGCTTTGCTCATAGCTGAATTACAGAGTGTTTTCCCTACCTATGTCAGGATTTGCCACTGTTAGACATCTAATGTGTTAGGGAATGTGAGCTATCCTTTTATATTTGATCATACTAGCAAAAGTGAGGTAACTCATTTGACATCAGTGAAATTACTTGATACTGCCATTAGAAAGAGGTGAAACTGGCACACAAATAACCAGAAGGGAATAAATGCTGAATGAAAACTTTAAAATCTAGATAACAGGAGTAATGGGTCAATCTTATGCTCATCTTTGCCTTTTTCCATGCTATCATTCCCTCCCCATAGTCAAGTAAATGACATTCAGTGTGCAAGCCTGAATGCCAAATTATTGCAAGTTACCTTCCTGCACAGCTTACATTGCTGGATAACTTACAACCCTTTCCTAACTTTAATTTGTTGCTTAACACCATCCCAAATAATGCTACTGAGCTTGGTCCAAGACTGTTGCAGAGAAGTGATATACATTGGATATTGGCATTTAAGAGTTTCCTTAAACAGACATGGATATAATCCTGTATATGGCTGGAATTTGTGTACTTATGTCAAAAGAATGAGCAGTGTTCTGATGCAAAGGCTCCACAGGCAGGCATTCATTTAAGCTGTTCACAAACAGACTGTGAGTTTGTCTCCTATTTTTCATATTTGCCAAGGAGGAAAAGAAATTTGGAACATACTGGCTGGCTCTGATAAGAATAATGAAATAAACCAGAAGTATAGGGCTGGCAATAGGAATACATTGTAACTGCAGATACCAGAAAGGGCTAATGCATTTTATTTATCTGTAGATAATAGAAAACACTCCGGAAAACCATCCTGACCACAGTCACTTGAAACACGCTCTTGAGAAAGCAGAAGAATTATGTTCTCAAGTAAATGAAGGCGTGCGGGAGAAGGAAAATTCAGATAGGCTGGAGTGGATCCAGGCTCATGTTCAGTGTGAAGGCCTGTCAGAGGTAAACAAAGTGCTGTCTAGAGTAATGCACATGTGAGTGCACTTCTCCACCAGTCGGGAAGAAACCATGGCTCACTTATGGCACTGCATCAGGGGACAAACAGTGTAATTAATCAAGTCAAATGATCTTCAGTCCTTTGTTTTCATCTTTTGTTTGCTCCTGCACGCAATCCTTTTTTGCTGCTCGTGTTATTGCTTTCTACATGATAAATGCTACTTTTGTTGCCTGGCTCTGGGCTAGTACCAGGTTCAATGCTGTAATGATCAAGCACAACTTTCTGGCTTCATAGCTCTTAATAATACAGTGGTTATTGTACTGCTGTATCTTATCCGGACCATTCTGGAGGGCTTTAAAACTCATCACAGGAAATATTTTTTGTGATAAAACCTTGTATACATTTTGAAAACTCAAGAATGCTGAGCTACTCTCTCTCAAGACTTCACAGAGAGAGCCACTGCCTCCCATTACATAGTGTTTTTTAAGGTAACAAGCTAAGTTTCTATACTGAAACTACAGTAAAACATTGTGTCAGTATGTCCTGCAGAAGGATGGGAAGGTATTTTTATGGTCTCCCTGTTATTGGTGAGGGTAATAGAGGCAGACTGATCACAGCTTGGTTTTCAAGGTATGCATTGAGTTGTTTTCAGTTCTAGAAGATTAAAGCAAAAAAGGTCAGGCATTGTCTTGAAAAAAATACATTTCAGCTTATGAAATCTGTTTAAGGGGAAAAATACATATCACAATGTCAAAAGGGTCAAAGACACGTTCAGCTGTCTTACAACTACTGCCTGGAGGAAAATGGCTGCTTTATCTCCTGTACATCATGTCTGTCCCTAGAACACTAAAAATACTACTTGAAACACCAGCTGGCTGCTTGCTGACACATTTTGCCAGTAGCAGCAACCTTGAGTCTGTGGCAGGGAGCAATCCAGCCTTCCCCTGGTTTTCTGTCTGAGATGATTCTAATCTGTAAATTCATATCTAGCTGCCCAGCTGCCTAGGATGGAAAGGAAAGGAACTGGTATAGGAAAGAACTGTACCATCACCTAGTGAAAATAAACCCCAAAATGACACTTTAGGAAAGGGCAAACCTTGGCTCATCTGGTAAAAACCTCCAGATAAGTCTCAAATACTGCCAGTTACAGCCAGAGGTGAGCAGCTGTCCTGTAACTGCAGGTATCACGGTCACGTAGAGACAGGCTATCTGGAATTCCTTTGGTATGTTTTAATGGGAGAAAATAAAATACAGTTCAGAAATCCAGGCCTTTATAAGGAAGCTCAGTGTCATTTGCATAGCGACTGCTAATCCAGGGCAGGTCATCATCGGCTTGGTTCCACTCACAGAGATGCATGCGTGTGGTAGAGAAACTCGAAAGGAGGCACAAATGCTTTGGCTTCTCTCTGTTCAGGCCATGCCCTGCACAACTGGTGGGCTGCCTTAAAGTTAATTTTCATGTAGCCTTTCTATGACTTGCACTGCTTATCATGCGCAAGGCAGACATTGCTCGTCATCCCTGTGGCACAAACTGAAACCAATGTCAGGACTCAAAATTATATTTGATCTCTTTCAGGGGAACCTCGATTGTTTTACTTTATACAGTGCGTTGTTCTTCTTCTTCTACTTTTCGCAGCAACTCGTATTTAATTCTGTTACAAACTGCTTGGGACCACGCAAGTTTCTGCACAGTGGGAAACTCTATAAAGCCAAGAGTAACAAGGAACTGTATGGCTTTCTCTTCAATGATTTCCTCCTCCTGACTCAGATCATAAAACCTCTTGGCTCTTCTGGCACAGACAAGGTCTTCAGCCCCAAGTCGAATCTGCAGTACAAGATGTACAAAACTGTAAGTACCACTCCTTAATGGTGACAAAGATGGTTTACACGCTAACAGTGTGGATAGCAGGCAGCAGCTTCCCATACTGGGTGTGTGGGCAGTAACTTTTCTATAAAGAGGCATGAAAGCTTTGGCATTTGCTGGGGATCCCAGGGACTGATGATGAGAAAGCTGGTTGGTTGCTCTAGTGAGACAAGAATAAATGCTTTTGAAGTTTTGCTAAAACAACCTTTTCTGTAAGAGGTCATGTGTACCAGGGGGTAGCAGGGAGAGTAGTGTTTGCTGCTCTCTGTGGGAGAGATTGCTATGCTTCATGAGGCTGCTTGCTTACTTCAGGAGAAGTGTTCCCAGACTCTGGAGGCACCTTGATCTTCAATAATAAGAAAACTTTTAAAAATTACATATCTGAAGAAAGATGGGAGGCAGGCAGAAGGGGAAAGATACTGCAGGCACAAGATAAATCTGTTGTAAATTGCTCTATGTTTAATGCATCTCTTCAGGCATTGTGCGGTAGAACTCTAGCTTTGCCTAATGTTTTACAGCCCATTTTTCTAAATGAGGTACTAGTGAAATTACCCACAGACCCTTCCGGAGATGAACCCATCTTCCATATCTCCCACATTGATAGAGTCTATACCCTCCGGGCTGAAAGCATTAATGAAAGGTAAGTACCTGCATAGGCCATATTAGTACTGAATTTGAAAAGTCTAGTGCAAATGTATATGGTGTGCACCTGCATAGCAGCCTCCAAGCAGTTTATCTTACAAGGCTGGAGAATTCCTTTTGCTTGAGAATACAGTGGTATTCAATATATGAAAAGAAGGGAGAAAAAATGATGCTTCCTGAATTCCAATGAAACCAATGGTGAAATGGCTTGGAGGGCAGATATATAGGCCACATTTCATCACACTTTATATTAGCATAAGGAAGCCAAAAGATGCAATGCTATCATCTTCTGTTAACATTTGTTTGTGCCAGTGCAGGTTTTTATATAGCTCTGTATGTTCAGTGAGACAGAGAATCAGAACTTGAAGCAAAATCCTACTGAACTAATCCCAATTAGTTTTAATCTGTTTCTGTTCAGACTGAAACAATCAAAGGAATGGTAACCTCAAAACCTCAGCTGGTGATTTTTATCTGTGGCAAGCTTATGGAGAGTGACTACAGTGATTTATATTGAAAAGGTTTCTCTGCACAATTGCAAGGTCTCGAATGATAACTTTTGTTAAAAAATGAAAGCTGAAAGTGCAGCATACCCTTTCCCCATGGTACAGACATTATATTATGCCAGCTTGCTTGTATGGGCCCTAAAAATTCCAATGCCTAAAAATGTATAAAACATCTTTGCTCCCTGCCTGCCTGACAGTGTTATTCATTATTATTTATATGCATAGCTTTTCTTGCAAGAGATAGTACTTTTATGGATACCATTTGTCCTGAGGTATATTGTCTGTCCCTCTATGGCGCAGAATGAACAAGCATCATTGTTAGACCCCTGGTGATGAAAATTGACACAGCCTTTTCACAAATCTGTTCCACAAATCAGACTGTAGCAATAATCATCTGTTCTGCATCAGACCACTTGCAGCAGTAGTCAGAAACATCTAAACTCTGCACTGCATTCATCCTACCTAGCAGGAGGAACTTGAGGAAGATGCTTAGGCATCACCCTACACTAAACCATCAGTGGAAGGAGCCAGATCTTCACATACTGAACGCCCTCTGGAGGTGTCTGCTTCTCCATTCACTATAAAGAGAGCCACTGGGAACTGCTACCTGAATTTGTGCGATCTTGTTAGATGCTTTTACTTATATGGGATGCAGCCTTTGACTTTCTTTTCTACCAGAATTGCTAATAAATGCAGTATTTTAGGTGAGATACCTCCAGGTTTTCATTATTCACTTGCTTTTAACTAAGAGCCATGGGAATAGAACATTAGCATCAATGAGTGATTGATTCTCTGATTCTGTGATTTGCCCATTTAATCTTAAAAGACCTTTGTGATCAAAGGCTTGGTATACTTCTGAAGTTGCCATTTACCATTTAGGGCTGAGATGGAAGACGGAATTGTCCTTAAGTGTTTTGTTTTCTTGAACAACTCTCTGCGCAGAATACAGGTAAATGGTCAGACCCAAATCCAGACCAGTGTCAGTAGCTAAAATGCCCTGCAGAGCAGTAGCTCTTCATTTTGGGATCAGAAATGGATTCACAGCTTCTAGATTCTCTCATTTTTCTGTGACTCAGGTCTGAGGCTCTCTTGTATGTCACAGCAATTCTTCTAAACTCTTGAGGTCCCTTCTTCCATGCTTTCTCTCTGACAGTCTTTCTACTCAGTCCCTTAAGTATGAAATTATTTCTCAGTAAGGCCTGTAGGGAACCATGATCATTCATCCTCTGTGTACTCCATGATGTGTCGCATGGCTTAGAAGGATTTTGGTATGAAACCTTCGGGATTAAGAAATATGGCCACCTCTGCAACGTAGCTTGTATCTGTTCTGCGTCAGAGCACCCAGAGCAGTAGTTGGAAACATCTAAACTCTGCACGGTATTCATTCTACCTAGCTGGAGGAACTTCAGCGAGATGCACAGGCTTGCTATACTTGATACTTCCTGTGTCTTGCTCTCATGAGGTCTCAGTTGGAGTATTGTGTACAGTTCTGGTGTCCTCAACATAAAAAGGACATGGAACTGTTGAAACAAGTCCAGAGGAGGGACACGAGGATGATCAGGGGACTGGAGCACCTCCTGTATGAAGATAGGCTGAGAAAGTTGGGGCTGTTCAGCCTGGAGA
>JASSUY010052114.1:0-11106 GCA_032466535.1 Forpus xanthops | reverse complement strand
TGACCCGAGCACTGATCTCCCTCTTCAGGTAACTGCCCCCAGTTTATATAGTGGGCATGATGTGGTATGGAATTACCTCTAGCTAGTTTGGGTCAGGTGTCGTGTCTCTATTTCGTCCCAGCTTCCCTTCCTCCCTGGCAGAGCATGAGGCTCAGAAAGTCTTTGGTCAGACTAAACATTTGAGCAGCAACTGAAAACATCGGTGTTATCAGCACTGTTCCCAGGCTGAAAATCAAAAACGTGGCACTGCACCAGCTAACTAAAAAGGAGAAAAATGACTGTTACTGCTGAACCCAGGACACAAGGCAAAGCACGTGGTATATAAATATCTGAATATCATCATCCTCACTTTCTTCTGGGATATACCGCTTACAACTTTGTAATGACCTTAGTCAAAAACTAGGCTAAATGCCAGCATTTATCATCACAAAGAGGACATTCTTGTGGCAGCTAAAATTTGTAAAGTGAGTTAATGGTTCATTAAAGAGGAGAGGTAAAAAACGCATCTGTATCATTACTTCTAATTTACTATTATCCACAATGATACCTTTCATTACCACCATCAAATATTTAAAACGTCCTTTAATCAGATATTGTTAATAGTGGGTAATTCTATTTCATAGGATCCCTGCCTGGGATCCTTCCAGAGTCCTCCTACAGCTGTGCCGAGCTGTGCTCCAGCCCCAGGGCCCCTTGTCATGCTTTCTACTATTAGAAAAGGGGATTTTCAAGAGCTACTGAGTCGAGGCAGAACCCTGAAGGTGGTGGCAAAGGGGTTTTGCTGACATATCTCCTGGGACACATCCTGGCTGTCACGGGGGGAAAATGTGAATCACCATAGCCCTGACAGCTGCAACAGTGCTCTGCCAGCCAGCAGTGCCCTCCAGTCTTATAGGTGTGGGGTTGGGTGGAAGTCTCTGAAAATGGAAAAGTAAGTAACAATTAGATTCTTTCAAAGTGGCAGATTTTGAACCTTGATATTCTTTTCTCATTACTCTGCTGCTGACAACTGCTAACTAAATTGATAATTGATAGGATATAAGGAGGAAGTTCTTCACTGTTCTTTACTGTGAGGGTGGTTAGACACTGAAATGGGTTGCCCAGGGAAGCTGTGAACTCTCCATCCCTGATGATGTTCAAGACCAGGTTAGACAGAGCCTTGGGTGGCATGGTTTACTGGGAGGTGTCTTGGAACTAGATGATCTTAAGGTCCTTTCCAACCCTAACTATTCTATGGTTGCATGATTCTACATAATAGCATTAGGTCCTCATTTAAAACCTGATTTATGAGCTTTTTTTTTTTGTTTGCAAAAATTATTTTAATAATAATTCTGTATGAAAATTCTTTATATAAGGCACACATTTGGGCTATGTGTGGACATGACAACTTTTTTAGCAACAATGACTCAAAAATACTATTGAAATACTTGAATAGCTGAATAATTGTCATTATTTTTAAACCTAGTTTTTCCTCTAATCTCATATTCTGTCCTTTTTCAATAAAAGGTTTTGCATATATTCCTTTTTCTTTGCTTTCTTTCTTTTTCCTTTTGTTTTAGGACATGTAAATATTTTGCTGAAGAAAACATCTTAAATATGTACCACTGGTGAACAGTGAGAACTTTGTGGCTAAACATAACCATTCACATCAACAAAAGCTCTATCATGGTTTTAGTTATAGTCTTCATTCAGAGTGAGTGAATGTTTGAATTAATGTCAGACCCTCAAAAAAAAACGGTTTTACAGTGAGTGTTAGCACATAGTGAGAGTTATCTAGAATTGATCCTTCAGAGATTTAATCCTCTGCTCTGGCGCACCATCAAGGCCAGCAAAATCTTGGCCTTGTCTTCATCTATTTTCACACCTTCTTCAGATTAGAGTTGAAAGAAGCAGTCTAAGCAAAACCAGATTGCCTTGAACGTAATGGCTTTTTTTTTGTCTCCAAATTCTCCAACATCTATTTTTAAAGTTTTTTAAATTTGCTTTGAAGCTATTTACTAGAAAGAAGAGATGTTTTAGGAATCTCTTGTAGGCACTGAAAAAGGAAAATTTGATTGCTTATTATATTTTACTAATATACTCATTTTAAGTCTACTATATTTCAGTTAGGTAGCCACTCATTACTTTTCCCTGTGATGTCCTACAAAGTGTACTCTACTTTGTTCCTTGTTTCATGGTTTGAATTTTCTTGCCTGCATTCACATTCTGAAGGAATCATTGGAAAAAGAAAAATGTATATTTTAGTTGCTTAAAGAGAATCTCTATGAGACTTATTAGGAGACATTTAGCACTAGTTGTCTCCTAGTTCAGCTATATTTTTTATTTGATGGATGTTTCTATTATTCAGTGGAAAAAAAATCATGTTTGAGACTTATCTATGTAGAAGTGTGAAGAACTAATTCACACTGTGATAAAATAGTTATGGAAATGAGATTGGAGGGATCATTTATCTGAAAGATTACTTAGGAATAGCATCAATCACTAGTACCAGATAATGAAGCCCTATTCCTGTATTGGAAAAGCAATGTTATGACCCCTAATATTGAACACAGAGAGGGGGATTTACCAACTTCCTGAGGAGATTTTACATTTGCTATAAATAGATGTCACAAATACTATTTTGCAGTTAGATTTGCTATTGTGCAGAATGGGTAAATTATTGGTTCTGCTAGTAAAGCTCACTATTCTGTAAAGGGCAGAACAATAAAAAGCAATCAGAAATTTCGCACTTAATTTAAAATAATATAAATAAATAGAAACAATATTTTCATAATAGAACATAATATGTGTAATATACAATAAGTATACTAGTTACTTGGAGACTTATGTGAATTTATACTGGTGCACTGAAAAAAAGTAAGTATATTTTGTAAGAAAGTTACATTTAGAGTACATAAAAACATGTTCCAAGTCTATGAAAAGTACTTTGTAGGTGAACTTGCTGATTTGTGCATGCTGCTGTTTTAGGACATCTGTGCTGCTTTCCCTGGATCCCCTGGGGGATATAAAAGGCACTTAGATGTGGCACTTAGGGACAAGGTTTAGTGGTGAGCTTGGCAGTGCTGGGTTAGTGCTTGGGCTGGATGATCTTCCAACCAAAGCAATTCTATGATTCTGTTCTATGATGCCAATAGAAGTGATACCAGCCAGCCAACTGAAGTTTCCTGTCCCCCTGTTTTCCCCAACTGACAGAGTTCACAGGGACAGAATACTGTGTACAAATGCAGTAAGAATAGGAAAGAATATAAACAGTTGTTAATAATATTTTAATGAGATCCCATCATAAAGACAGTGATAAGTCTGTATGACTGATACTGTATTTATCCTCTCAAAGTTGGTGTACGCACGGCCGTGAATGAAGGCTACAGGGGCAGGAGAAGAAAGCCTGGGAGCTGTGGGAGAGGGTAATCATATAAATGCACTGCTGTGCCAATCTGACTCAATTTGCAAGCTGAAGAGGACCTCAGTGAAGGTTAAAATGTAAAATTACAAGTGAGGTAGAGAGCATCAGTGCGCGTTGGTGGGAGAAGCGGGCACAGCCTATCTACAGATGGTTTCCTGATCCTTCAGACTTGGAGCTGCAATTGCACAGCTATGATTGTGTCACTTCATTGCCGATGTAGCTGATTATTTCCCAGTCCTTGCCCTTACAGAGCAAACCTACAGGACAGTCCTTCATCTCCCAGCTCTAGCTCATGGCAGCTGAACCAGGACACACACAAGGGGAAGCAGTCTGAAAGGAGAGAGCCCACACCAGGCACAAAACTTGTGTGAGTTATTTCTGTGCCATAAGCAGCATGGAGCTGTCGGTAGCATCTGTAGGACAGCCACATGAGTACTCAAAGAGAGACTGCACTGGGAAATGGAGGAAGCAGGATTCAAATTGCCAGTGAAATCTGAATACCTAATTTAAATGGCAAGTGTCCTGCAAATGATGTCCCTGTTTTTAGCATTCCTGGGACACAAGAGCTGTCTTCCTGAAGGTAAGCTCTGATTTTTAGCAAACGTGCTTTAAGGAGAAGAGTTTTCAATAATGATTGTCCATGAGGAATGTGCAGATAGAAAGGCTTATTTAGATATGTTTGTGTGTGTGTATTATTACATATAAGTATATATACACAAAGCAATTTGTGACTGAGTCTTGATCACATGGAGAACTTCTCTAAACTGTTACCCTGGGCATTCCTATGACAGTAAAAGCCACAAAGCTGTTGTTATCCTGTCAGCTGGAATCACTGGAAAAAAAAAAATCTATAATTTTTCAATTTTCTTAACTTTAATTGCAGTATAGGCATCAGCAAGTGTGTAAGAGTGCAGAAGCAAAGGGTACAGTTATGTAGAGACAGTCTTGTAGTCATTATCCGTACAGTTTTAAAAACTATGACAAAGATTGGCATAAAGAAGAGTATATGAACAAAACCTGACCTCACCTAAAACAGTAATAGAAACTGTGGTGTTTAGGATGTCTGTGCTGTGGCACTACCTATTTTATAAGGATGCCTTACCCGGGCCAATTGAGCACATCCCTTTAGCCTCCAAACCTCAGCTTTCCACACCTCACTGAACAAAAATTGGATGGAAAAGCCTGGAGTCTGACCCTCTTTTCACTTTAGCCCATCCATCTTTTCCCACAAGACAAAGCAAAACTGAGTTTACTTTTCTCATGAGAAGGACAAAAGTACTGAGATGCTGGTGAGGGTCAACATGCCTTTTTGCTTTGGATGTGGAGGGAAGCTGCCCTCCTCCAGCTGTAGGGTCTGCTACTTCCATCGCTCCAGAGAAATTAATTCTCTTGCAGGAAACTGCAGTCAAAGGGCAGCAGCAATAGCTGTAGCTAAAGAGATGGGCAGTGGTGAACCTGTCACAATTCAGGGCCACATGGCCCTGGATTCTGGAAACCACAAAACTTGGTAAAATTCCCCTGCTGTCTCAGGCTGTTAGGAAATGCATTCATGTAGGTGAAGTATTTGGCTATTGCGTATGTAAGCATCAAGGAATGGGCAGTAATTCACAATATGATATGTACAGAATAAATAGAATATGCAATAAAGACACAGGCAGTGCATGCAGTATTTTATTCAGTAATTCATTAAATATCTGCCCTGGAGCAGTACTGCTATATATCCTTCATATAAACTTAAGCACAAGATTAGATTGCAGTTTTGTGTTATTTTTAACCAAAAAAAATGTAATTTCATATTATTATAGCAAAATAATTGGTTTAATTAGTTAAACCTTTCCAACTGTATAGAGAAGGAAATTGCATGATTTTTCATTTCACACCATGCCATGTTGTTGCAGTAGTCTGAGTGCTGAGAAGAGACTCCTCAGAGATTGTTCTTTTGATTTTAATGCAAAAATATTTTTTTAATGTCACAAACTCTACACTAAAGAGTAAGTCTCCATAGCAAGTAGTTGTTCTGAGTCTGACTTAAATTGCAGGCTGCTTCTTATGTAAACCAAATATAATGGCATAAATTGGAAGCAATAAGACAGAATGTGGAACGAAAGAAGTGTGCGCTCACATCCCAGTAAGCCAAACGTATCCTGGGCTGCCTCAAAAGGAGAGTGACCAGCAGGTAAAAAGGAGATGATCCTGCCCCTCTACTCTGCTCTCGTGAGACCTCACTTGGAGTATTGTGTGCAGTTCTGGTGTCCTCAACATAAAAAGGACATGGAACTGTTGGAACAAGTGCAGAGGAGGCCCATGAGGATAATCAGGGAGCTGGAGCACCTCCCCTATGAAGATAGGATGAGATAGTTGGGCCTATTCAGCCTGGAGAAGAGAAGGCTGCATGGAAACCTCATAGCAGCCTTCCAATATCTGAAGGGGGCCAATAGTGATGTTGGGGAGGGATTCTTCATTAGGGATTGTAGTGATAGGACAAGGGGTAACAGGTTCAAACTTAAACAGGGGAGGTTTAGATTGGATATAAGGAAGAAGTTCTTTACTGTTCGGGTGGTGAGGCACTGGAATGGGTTGCCCAGGGAAGTTGTGAATGCTCCATCACTGGCAATGTTTAAGGCTAGGCTGGACATGGCCTTGGGTGGCATGGTTTAGTGTGAGGTATCCCTGGGCATGGCAGGTGGGTTGGAACTGAATGATCTTAAGTTCTTTTCCAACCCTAACTATTCTATGATTCTGTGATTATGGATGCTATTTAGCGCCTTGTACCTGCAAGACTAATGAGTTTGTTCATGTATGTGCTGCAAAATTCTCATCTAACTTTTGACTGGGAGAGCTGTTACAATGACCATGCAATACAAATCACAGAGGTATTTGACCTTTAGGACCCCATGATACATTATAGCATGGCTAACAAGAGGGATAAAAAAAATGTTCCTTTGTAAGCTGGGAGAATTTTCCTGTATCTGAAAGACTTGCATAGGAGGCCTCCTATAGCCTTTTTATTTTTCCACTATTTCAATAGAATCCAAGATGAAGTTGTTAAAATTACAGGCAGATACATGTTTTTCTTCAGTCTTTTAAGGTAGGTGAAGTTTAATGTTTGAATTTTCAGGTATCTGTCAAAATTCAGACTTTACATGTTAGGTTAAATTGTGATAGCATCTCTAGAGAGAAATATATCCTTCTGTAGTTAAGCACCCAAAATACCCTGATGGCTCAGCCTCAGAAGACACAACCTCTTTTCTCCCACCCACCATGTCCCATTCCACCTCTGGTGCAGGTCTTCACCAGCAGCCCTAATCTGTGCACAGTTTTGTTCAACTGGAGCTGGAGTCCTGGCTTAGTGATGAGCATAAGGAAATGAACTAAACATACTAGCTCCAGCAGTGATGCTTGAAACAGGGTGGTTTTGGTGCCTTATTTGGCAGAGCCACCTAATGCCCATAAAGAAAGAAAAGCATTACTAGTTCTTCCTTCTTCTTTCTCTTCTGTTCACCCCAACGCAGTGACAGTTTTTTTCTGTAACTGAGCGTCACTGCTATGGTCACAATTCTCACTGCAGTGCTGCTTTGCACGTACTTTCTAAGGTGATAATAGCAGATAATATACAGAAGCATAAGACTTCTCATGAGCCAGTACCTTGGCACTTAGTCTCAGATTCTGAGCAGTTTGTGCAGTCCCCACTGCAGCATGTGATGTTTGCCGCCATCATACCACACAAAGCAATCCAACATGGTCTTTCCTACACTCATAGTTTTGCTTGTCGGACTTCCTGATCCTGTGCTCACACTTTGAAGTTCCTCCAGAAGCAATCTGTCGCAGGTTTCATTACAGAAAACAGACTCAAACCAGTGTTTTGGAGTTGCAGCACAGGAGTGATTTAAGAGAATCATTGGAACCTGGCAAGAATGTGAGACACATTGCTTCTCCATTAAGCTTAACCAACAGTGACTTGGTAAAGTTTTTCTAGTTCATATGATGTCAAGGTGTGTGCAGTATTCCCCACATGAGCCTCATAAAGGTAATTTCTAGGAAGATAAGTTGTTCACCAAGTGTTGGAGAAAAGTTGTGAGGAGGGAAATGTTCATTCAGCATTGTTTCATGGGTTTTTTTTGCAGTGAAATATGTGTATGATAATGGCAATTCTACCCAAAATGATAAAAAAAAACCCTAATGAAAAGTGAGGTACTGTTTCAAAATGTCTTTCTTATTAGTCTTGCACAGGGAACTGAGGGGGGACATGAAGGGAGCCAGGGGCATGCAGATGCAGCTCTGGGCAGCATCAGAGCATGGGCAGGGCTGTAATTGATTGGTGTCATGCTTTTTCCTTCAGCCTCATCAGAGCACACAACACTTGCTTATGAAATGACAGCAGTTATCAGTAATTATTCTATGTGGTTTCAAAGGTGCAGAGTGTTTTTAAATCCTGCTGATTGGCAGGATTTGGGAAAGCACTTGGGAACTGACTCCAAAGCTGCCTTTGGAAAGGAATCTGTCATGCTGCTCCTAATTGTGCATGTGATACTTTTTCTAACTCATGGGTGCAGCATGATCCTGGTCACATGCTTAATTGCTTGATGCTTACAGGGGTCCAGCATTGTTTTGTGGCAGGAATCTGGTTTTGCCTTTGCTGCCCATGCCTTTTCCAGCAGAAGTGAACAGAAACTACAGAGTGGTTTGAGAAACTTAATACAGTTAGAGTCTTTCAGGGAGAGATGGAAGGGCATCCCGCTGGTCTAAGACAGCTCAGAAGTCAGAAATGTGTTTTCTTCACTTGTCACCAAAAATCCAGCTTTTAACAGCTGTGAGCATCCTCTGAGCATGGGGAAGAACAAGGGAGTGTCCAGCAGCAGTCGAGCAAGGCTGTGATTTTGGACTTCGTTGTTCTAAAATACATGATATTCTTTTCTTGTGCAAAACCAAAGAGAATTAGTTTTAGAAAACTGTACCCGACATTAAAGAGACTCTTAGTCTGCACTAACTGTATCCTTTGAATTCTCATTTGGTAGTGGAAAGTATAAATTGGATGATAAATAGTGCTTCATTCTTAAAAAAAAGACATGCACCCATTTACTTTTCTTAATTCGACTTTTGGAATGTTCATTTAATATATTAACTCCATGGTCTGATTCATCTCCAATTCATACTTTCTTGTCTAGTGATTTTCATTAATTGCAACACCTTCAGCTGTTGTTTTGTTTGTTGTTTTTGTTTTTAGATAATATAGGACAATTCAGCATGAAGAAAATTAATTTTCCTGTTTCACATGGTTTAGGTTTTGCTTTTTTGTTTCTTCTTGTAGTTTTTAAATGAATTCTACAAAATAGCTGTAACAATATGGAAGGAGAGAAAGACCAAAGTAAATATTGATCAATGTAATAATTTATGGTACCAGCTTAATAAGTGGTGTGACATGAGCAGTTCATCAACCATTTGTCGTGTGTTGATAGTTTGATACCTGAATTTTTAACACCACTGCTAGCTTTGACATAATAAAGGACCTGCCAACATTCCCACTAAATCTGTGAGATTTTAGAAGTTTCTGTTTTGGCTATAAATAGCAGTATTTATAATCTATAAATTATTATGCAGAGTAGCAATCTATGAATTGCTTATTCCAGCAACTATAAAAAAAATAAGAGTTTGACATTTTTGAACTTCAGGAGGCATCTTCTTCTTTCCAGAAGGAAAGACTTATGGATATTTTTCATTATGTCCACCATAAAAAGTTTATAAACTAAGAGACAGCTCTTGGACTAAAATAAATCACTTTAATTCTACTGATGGTGAGGAGACAGCAATTTACGCTAAAAGGTTCTGATGAGAGTTGTCTTGAGCTCTAGTTTGCTGGCATAATAGCTTCAGGCTAATCACATATGCTTCCAGTAGCTAGAGTGTGGCCATAGTCAGGGAAACGAATGTACAAAAATAGGATGTGACCTTCCATGTTTGCTTTCAACAGTCCCGTCTCAAGGACTACACAGTCTGTTTTGGTCAGTGTAGAGGTCACACTGGATTCTGGTGGCTGAGAATCTTTCAGCTGGACTGCAGATGATAATGTCAAGACAAATTGTTTCTGCTTCTCACATCACTTTCTTCTGATTTAAAAAATACTGTGAAGCAGAATAAGCCCCCTTACATTCCCCAGCTGTCTGAGTTCACCATACCATCCATATGAAGCCTAGCTTGTCAGTGAAATAATACAGAAAATGTTTCAAATAATTATGATGTCCAGGTTCTCCATATTTACTTTTCCTAGTGAAATCCACTTCAAATAAGCGCATATTAATAATATCAAACATAGGGCTGGTTTAACCACTAAGTTTTTTGAATGCTTTAGCTTCTGCAGAATAACACCAGGACATAGTGCCATGACCATGGTGTTCTGTGCTAGGTACCAAACTTCTTTAGAAATAGTGGACATCCTTATCCCTGTGTTTTACAGCTTGGAGAAGCGTGGGGCAGTGGGGAGAGGAAGTAAGAGGGCAATGAAGGGAGAATGTTCTCACTTGAATGCTTTTGCAATAGTCTTAATCTGTGGAGTTTATTTTTGTGAAGAGAATATGCCCATTCCCACAGACAACAGCCTACAGCATCGTTGTTAACAAGGTGCAAAGAAGGTCCTTTACAGTGGTAAGTCTGTGTCGGCTAATTGTCTCATCACACTCTGGGTGTTTGAAGCCCAAATTAGGAAGAGCAGACATGTGAGGAGGCACAGAACTATCAGGGGAAGATGAGATTGCTAATCATCAAGACTAGTTTAAAGTGTGGTTTGTTTCTACAATATTTTTCGACTTCTTAGCCTGAAACATGTGTCCTCACTTTCATTATTTCTGAAGACCATATAAATACCTGTAATGTCTGAAAACTGAAATAGCTTTACCTTTTGTTTTTGCTGCTTTAAGAACCCATAAAAAGAGTGACATAGAGAACAGAAATTGTGGGTAATGGAATGATAGTGAAACATAACTGGTGTGCTAAATTCTATTTTTATCCACAGTTCCTAAGGAATTGCAATGAAAAGGGTTTGTGATTGTATTTGTCTTACCTGAGGTTATAGGAATTTAATATACTGTCTGTAAGATATTAAACATCTTTGTTGCAACATTTGATCTCTGTGTTGATAATTTATTACTGTATCTCACTTAGAAAAGGGAAAAGGAACTTTTAATAGGAAATATAAATTTAAATTTAATAGGAAATTTAAAAACTAATTACTGTTTGTTTTCAGCAACTGGATCACTTAAAAGCTCCATCTTTAGTAAGAAATAATGACTTTCTTTATTTAGAGACTATTTAAAATGCTCTTGAGGTATCTATTGAATATCTCAACATTGCAGATAAATTGGTAGCAGACTCAAAATTAGTTCTGCACAGTTATATATTACAGTATGTTCTGTATTATAGTGCATGTAATACATCTCTTGTACACTTGCACATTAGGGAGTAAGAGATAGAGTCTGTTTTCAGAGCTGTTTCTAACCCCATGAAAATCTGCCAGAATTTGTCTTTGAAGTACAATGTTGGTTTATTTATATGTTTGCGGATGGTCTCCAGTAGGCTGAAGATGATAGTTTTTGTGGCATTTTTCTCTTTTGGTGTTTTAAATGCGCTACTTATACATCCAAAAGAGATTAGAAGAGAGGTGGTTGTTTGTCTGAATTTTAAACTAAATAAACTGACCTAATTCCTGTCAG
>JASSUY010052111.1:7250-23786 GCA_032466535.1 Forpus xanthops | reverse complement strand
TCAAGGCCAGGTTGGACACAGGGGCTTGGAGCAAGCTGCTCCAGTGGAAGGTGTCCCTGCCCATGGCAGGGGCTGGAACTGGATGAGCTTAAGCTCCTTCCCAACCCAAACCAGGCTGGGATTTACTGACCAGTCACTCCAGGAAGCCACTCAGCCTCCTACAGGGAATCTTTTGAAGAAGTCCCCACTGACAAGATTTAATGCAAACATTGAATTTTCCTTCTCAGCAGCAGTTCACAGTAAAAGCTATGATCCTCCTTCTCAGTGCTTTCTATACTCTTGCTCGGTGTACCTGGTCTTGTGGGTACAGCAGTTCCAGGAAAAGCAGTTCCTTCGCAGAAAAGGCAAGCCAGTCCTAAAGGACCTCCCCTTTTAGTGTCCCAAAAGCAGATTATCACAGGACTCCCCTCCTCCCATTTTCTTATAGGAAGATGGCTGATTAAAAGCAACATGGTACTACTACCACTGCCTCAGAATGTGAGAAGCTTGGTAAGAGAGCAGCGCTCTAGCACCAGATGGCACTGTTACCTGAAAATACAGCAGCCCGTGGTTACACACAGGAGAGGCTGGGTGGAAGCAGTAAGCAGGAAAGCAGACAACATTTTGCCTGTATATGTATCAGGCAACAGTCACAGACAGGCTTTCTCAGCACCCCCGGAAAGCTGGGTCAGAGCCTGCAGAAAGCAGCTGTGAGGAGCACATCATCTCTGCAGACACCAGGCCTACCAGCTTGTCGAGAGATGCCCAGCTCAAGCAGGACCTGGAAACCTTGGTGAACACATCACCAAACAGGGGAAGCAGAGGCTGTGCAGAGCTTTTCTGCAGTATCTTAGACCTCAGACAAGGTCTAAGTGAGATGCACTTGACTGCGAGGAGAGATTCCTCTAAAAAGCTCACCTGCATGCTAACAAGCAACCAGTGTGACCCAGAGAGAACAGAAGCCCATTTTAGCCACCAGCGCAGATCCCTGGGATTCCCAACAATCCATGGCCAGTTAAGCTGTGTTCTTCCTTGTGTGCAAGAAGGGTCTGTCCAGTAGCTCTTTTGTTTACCTGAAGCAAAAGGATTCCTCATACTGTTGCCTTTGGAGGGAGACAGCATTACAAAGGAGCAGGGCTTTCCACCTTGCTGGACCATGCTGAGGTTGCCATTTGAACACCATCAGTGATGTGTAGATTAGTCACTCACCACTTGGAGTGGCATCTGCAGCACACTGCCAGGCCTGGAGGAAAGAGCAGGGCTGCTTGAACCTCCATTTGCCTTTCCAGAGGCTAAAAAGGATGATGCAAGGAGATCTGTGCGACCAACTCCCTCCCGAGGCACAGTGCACCCACTTGTCTACATCTTTGGGTGCAGGAATAAAAAGCGGATCCATGAAAAGTATTCCTGAAGCAAAACAGCGAGAGTTCTGCTGAGCCAAAGCTGGTCTCTGCTAGGTTGATGGTTCAGTGTGTGCAAAGGAATGAAGCATCCTCTCTCCCCTTGCAATCAGGTCAGTGTGTGCTGGGGGAACTCCTAATAGCCCGCAGCAAACATCCACCTTGCCAAACCCACCAGGGAACACAAGAAGGAGACATCTCAACAGAGAATCACTGTGTCTGCTCTCCAGCTGGTTAGCTCATGTGCTGCTGCTGTGAATACAAACCAGCCATTTAAATTAGCTTCTAATTGTTCACAGTTATTCAGAGACAGCATAACCTGCAAGCAGCTTTAAGGCAGCAGGCAAATAAGAGAGAAAGAATGGTTTAAGATGCTTTAAGATCCACATGTTCATGTTTTCTGAGTGTCACAGCCTGCAGTCTCTGGCAGGGCTGCCCCTCTAACAGCCAGCCCCCTCCAGATGCGTGCTTTGCATTGCAGGCAATGATAACCAAGGTTTTTGCTCTTCCTTGCTCCAGTTTTTGGACTGGTTCACAAATTAAAGCAACAATATTTTGGTCTCCCCCAGTCGTTCACAGTCTCTGCACACACAGGCAGTTTGAGCAACACTATTTATAAAGCTGCTTAAGATTCTGGACACAGCCAGAGCTCTTTGATAAGATGTCAGCCGTGCAACACCCAAATAGGGGAGGCTGACACAGGATGGTTAGCGTGGTACAGCCCAGAGCCTTCTCTACCACCCTCACAGCAGCCCCTTCCCCACAGACAGCCATGTTCCATAGCGGCTGCAATCTTCTCTCCTAGGAGACTGCCACAGAGCCAAAATACTCCTTGAGGTGTAGGAACTGTAGCAAATCTAATAAACTTAGGCAGAATTCTCGTATCAAGTACAGAGTATCCTGGAGCAGACAAAATACCACTGAGAAGCCATTTATAAATAGCTGGAGCTGAAAGCACAGCAAATGCTGTGTCATGCTACAGTGCCAAGTCAGTCCTGGGCAGTGAGGGTATGGAGCTGACCAATCTCTCATAGCTCCTCCGAGCATCCTGCCCGCTCTGAGCCAGAGCATCCCCCTGGAGAAAGAGTTCTGGTTGATCTCACAGGCAGAACACACTCCCCAAACACGCTGCAGTACCTTAGTGCTCTGCTACATACGGAATGCTGCATGGACAGACAGACTGGCTGAAGACCAAGAAGAGGCAGGAGTGAAGTTCATGAAGCAGATCAGGCCCTGGGTAAATCTGCTAACTGAGCTGAGAAATATGGGATGCTCAGGCTGGAGATGGGGGCAGTTTCCACAGCTGGTGATTAAGAGGACTCAAAGGAAACAGATTTAGCTCACAAGGACAGCAGAATCATCACTGCCTCCTTGTCAGGACCAGCCAGGGCAGTTTTAGGGTCATCATTCCAGTCCCTCCTTGCACACAGCCGAGGCAGGAGCTGGTTTCAGAGGTACAGTGCCTAGCTGCAAGACACAGCCCGCGTTCTGTGAAAGCCTTCTGTTAAATAACATGCCTCCTGAAGCACCTAAGTCAGGTATTGGTTTCAAAAAGCATAATCAAAGCTTTTACAAACAGTTCAAGCATCCTCTGGAATACTACAGAGCCCACCTCACATTCAGTGAAGTGGAGGTACCCCATGGGTGCATTCACTCCTGACAAACAGCAAAGCCACTCCCCCAGCTCACACTGCAGAAGTGTGTGAATGCTACTGGGACAATGCAGCACAATTGCATCATTGCCCAAAAAACCTCAGCTGCATTTTCTATTCACTGAAAGGGTTTCAATTATCCCCCCCTTCATAAATGCTGTACTGGCCATTACAAAAAGAAGGAACAGTCCCTACTGAATCCATACAGCAGGCTACAAAAACCAGTTATTTAAGGACTGAATTTCTGCAAGCCCTGCACTGGAACACGCCTGTTTATTCAAGAGGTGAATTCACCACTTGTGGAATGGCTGGGGAAGCCTGAAACAACCGCAGCCTGAGCAGGTTTGATCCATTGCCTCCTGTTTGTACATCCCATAACGCAAAACCCACTGACCTGTAATTCCCTTTAATAACTGAGACAATCTCACCAGAGCTGGTGCCAGCAACAACACAATATGGACACCGAAATGTCAAACCCCTTCAGAGTCTGACTTTGCACTCCCAGAGTAAAGCCCTGTTTAATCCCCTTGCACAGTAAGTCCAGTGGACTGACTTTTCCTTCCCTACCAACTCAGCTGGAGCACAAAGCTTTCAACATCGTATTTAAGCCCCATCAACGTGATCATACAACACTACCACATCCTTTTGCCTTCAGGTGTTTTCTAGGCTGACACCTAAACCACCTACCATAAGCTCTTTGGATCTGTGACAGCAATATAAACAACATAGCATTAGCCCAGCAGAACATCCAGCATCTGCATCCAAACACTGCTCTCCTCTCCACGTCACTTCACAGGTATCCATTCAGTTACTCAGCAGCACATTTGATGCGACAGTAATTCCAGAATTATAGCTCTAGGAATCTTCTTTTCCCTTCCTTGGCAACAAAAAAAGCACATATATAGATGGCTCACACAAGCCACTGAGCTATAAGTAAATACTTGTATCAATGACATTGAAAGCAGAGGAGCAGACAGATGTGCCCTGGCTTTTTAGGCAGTTCCCATTCTAAACCTGGAACTGCCCCTTCACTAACAACTCTAAAAGGTCACCTCTTGGAGGCAAGGGAGGATAGAGTGTTACCAAACTCACCCTGGAATTCATTACCTTCCTGTAACTGTCAAGGACTAAAGTCTCATAATTTTCCAACTGGGATTTAAGACTGTTTTGAAGGATGAAAAGGAGGTGGATCCTGCCAGAGGATAACAAAGTAGGAAGAGCCACTGAGGCATCCCCTTATGATTCCCTGATCAGTGGAATTACCCCAGTCCAGCAGGATGGGTCAGGGAAGGGTCCCTAACAATGGGACACTAACACACTGGTTGGGCACAAGGTCTTGGCTTTCCTGGGATGCTGACAGACAAATCAAACATGAGGGGTCGAGACAATCTCCCCTCTTCCACGTGCCAGACAAATACTACGCAGGTCTAAAGTGTGTTTGTTCTCCCCTAACCTTGCCACCCGCCCCCCAGAGCTGCTAGCTCAGCCCAAGGCCTGAGATAAATTGAGGTCTTTCATCTCTGAGCATCTTCATTACCTCCATGGCCTCTCACAGGTGTAACCTGACTGGGTATAAGTAGCTCTGCTGAGGATGCCCTTAGAAGAATAAGCACTTACTCTAGGGAGTATGAGCAGAAATCAGTAAGAGCTCGTTTGCCTCAAGTCAGCAGTTCTGCTCCAAACAGACGCATGGCTGTCAGAGAGGCTTTTTCTTTTCCTGTTAAATCATTTGCCTTTCACAACAGAAAGGCACTAGATCCCTTAGCATGGATGTGACACTGAGTGTTGCACTGTACCTGTGCTAACAGGCTCTTGGGAATACCTTAACTAAGAAGGAAAACCACTAAAGACAACAGATGCAGCTAATCCAGTACAAAGCCACTGATCCCTGTCCCTACAGAGGCAGACTCCAAACATGTGCTTTGTGCATCTGGATACCTTTGCACCAAAGCATACAAACTGGTGAACAACTTACCAATAGCCTTGTCTTAAACCCAGCCAGCTACCCTTGACAGGGAGCCCATATTTCCTGGAACTGTAATTCATTTGATGCTTCCTAAAACAACCTTTTTTTGAGGATAGATTGCTAGGCATATATATAGTAGGAAAGTGCATATTTTGCTTTAATATCAGGCTCTCTGTTATGTGCCATATCCAGAACATGTTCTTTGCTTTAATGACTTCAGTTATAATAGAGGGATTTCAGCCCGTCACAGCCCTGCTGAAACACTGAGCCATAAACACAGTTACAGGTTTGCAAACACTACAAAAGCACCCTCACAAGATGATTTAGAGAGCTCTTCTCCCCTGACAGCCAGAGCAGCGCTTGGCCTCCTCCTCCCTGCTTCCAAGTAAAATGGAGGTCAACAGAACTCTGCCTCCAACCAGCACTGCCAAAATGCCGTGGTGAGGCAGGGGCCAGGGCTTGCAGGCTGGTGACTGTAGAAGGCAGTGACTGGACAGCAGATTTCAGTCACTGAAAAGCCACATGGCATGAACTGAAGAGTGTTACCATGTCCATAAGCAGAACCGCTCCAGGATGCTGAGCCCCAGGCATGTCCTGGGAAGGTCCATGGGTTGCAAAGCCTTAGGCTGCACTAGATGTTCATTCCTCGTAAGACAGACAAACTGGCATCTTCCTTAAAGCTGCCCCTGCTCATTATTGCCATTGGGTACTCCTCAGATCTGGCAGGCTCCCAGGTCAGATGCGCAACCTCCAGCAGCTCAAGTCAGACCAGCCACAGGACACTCCTATGCTTACAACAGTGATTTGTGTACTTGAATTAAAATTCCCCAACTTTGCAGGCTGCGCATATGTGAAAGTACTGTGTTACCAGCCACTGAAACGCTGCTAGTGCTAGTACATGGTAAATATGCAAAAGCAAGTGCACTGTTAAACAAGTGGGCAACAGTAAGCCAAGAACATGGTACTTCTCCATTTGAAGGTGTGCACTGCAGATACTCAAGTACATACTCAAGATACTGTCAAGATTAAAAAGTATGTTGATTATACAGAAAAAGCAGCAAAAGGGATACTTTTGCTATGAATATGACTGGCTATGCTCTTACCACAAGCTAAAAACCGTCAGACAGCACCTGAAGTGACAGAATCCTGTACTGAAAGGTCTTCAGCTGGGAGCATCTGCATCACATGAGCCTCAGACTCATCCCCAACAGGCACTGATAGGCTTTGAGAGATTTATTTTTAGATACACCACTTCTCAGGTGTACTTTAAGATCTCCAGCATGCACAGCACCACCCAACGAGCACAGAGCACCCCCTTCTCCACACAGCAGCTTCCATCCCACTTAATTAATTTTCTGCCTGGAATTCATTCCTTACTAACCATGGACCTAGGTGCCTGGCTCAGACAGTCCATGCATGCAGCATTCCCTTTATCCTGTCAGGTATTTAACAGTGCCTCACACCTTGCTGCTTCCCTCCTTTGTCATGCCCTTGGGCACTGAAGGCTGAGAACAGTTCTGTATGGAAAAAGCTCAGCAAACAGGAGGATGCACTGATCAGGGTTCCTAAAAGCTTTAGGAATCACTTGTGCCATGGCTTTTAGTAGGGCTGAAGCTGCTACTTAATTAGGTTTGCTTAATGAGTCATATTAAACAGCACATATGAAAGAACAGGTTTGCTATTAGTGTGAGGACCTCACCGGATTATCTGGGTGAAATGCTGCCATTACAACAGTCTTTTTTGCATTTTATATACTTAACCATGACCTACATTCCCGTGCTTGGAGAAGGCCAATCTCCGAGGGAACGTGCCTCTTTAATCAGCCCCAGCACTTTTTCAGGGTTCAGCAGGGATGGATGGAGCAGCCACATGTCTCTTCAGATAACACACAGATACAGAAGCTCCAGGAGAGAGGGCCAGAACAGCCATTAAGTTCAAGGAAGGCAACAGTATCTGCAGCCCAATCTGAGCAGCACCCTCTGCTCCAGAGACCACTGGGATGGGTGAACACACAGCTTGCACATGCAGTGGCCCTGCCCAGATGCTTTACCTCCTTGTGCAAGGGGCTGTCCCCTGCTGAAACTGAAGCCAAGATAGGGTTTGGGAAGGGAGATGAAACCAGAAGCAACCTTACCTCTTGTCTCCAAAGAAAGGAACCCACGAGCCACTGGTATCAAGAATACAGAAACAAGCAGACTCACTGGCTGCATTGCAACACAAAGAGGGAGGCAGGAACTCCCATGCAAGGATCACACCTGACCCTTATTGCCTCAAAGTTTTGGGAAACAAAGAGGTTCCAAGATGCAGCCTCTCCTCTACTACTACAGAAAAAAATACATCCCAAAGCACCCCCCAAACCCACCCTAAGAAAACCCACAAATCAGAAAGGAACCCCCAAAGGCTCAACAGAGAAGGAATTTGTGCAGAACTGCTCTTGGGCAATGAGTCCAGGGAGGCAGGGCCTTCCCTGAGGGGCTGCCCCTGACACACCTGGGACATGGACACAGAGCATCAAGCTTCAGGGATGACAGCTCCCTGTGAGGGCATCAGGGCTGCGACAGGAGCCAAGCAGTGACAGAATAACACACGCTCACTGCCACAGCCCTTGGAAAACACTCATTTGGTCAATGTGCTCTCCCCATCAGGATGAGGCATTTCAGATTTACCCTTCTGCAATCCAGGGGCTATTTTAGCTGTTTAAACCCCCAGCAGTTTCTATAAGCTGACCCACCATTCTTCCGTCCTGTTACCACCAGTATCCCTCCAAAGGCTGTTAGGTTTGTTGATGCATGATGCAGAACAGAACACATCCAACACTGCAAAGCTCAACAACACTGAGAGCAATAAAAATGCCTCCTGCTTTGGTATATGAAGCAGTTCAGATGAGGAGGCGCACAGAGAATGAGCATACAATAAGCTGTCACCAAATGACAAGGATTACATTGCACTGCACTAGGGCTGAAATTTAAGCAGTTATGAGATCACCAGGGGCGTGGTAAGAAAGCCACAGATGAAAGGAAATCGCACCATTTTCCCCCTTTTGTTCACTTCATCCCAAACAGAACTAATGAGAGATCAAGCTTAAGGTTCCCTCCAACTGGAGAAAAACAAGAACACCCACTCATTTGTTAGGGTTTCAACTCCTTTCCTTCACAAGTGCAGCTCTACTGACACACAGGCTGGGGAATGTCGGTGACAAAGGCCTTGTCTGCACTAAGGCAGTAGTTAGACCATGTCCAGATGCTGGTGACCAACTGCAGGGCAGACAGAGCCTAACATTGCGGCAGGACCCACCACCAGCACCGCTGATGCCACATCCTGTTCCTCCACTGCAGCATCAGCACCTCTCAAGTTCCTGAGGTTCAGCATCACATCCTCTCTCAAACTGCTCCATCCCATGTGCCAGACTTGAGGAAATGAAGCAAAGATCCCAAACTCAGTGTGTGCAAGCACACACCTCACACTGAGCTCTACCAGAGCATAACCGTCCTGGCAAGGGACAAAGATGTGAAGTCTGCTCATCCTCCTCCCTCTCCTCATGCAGCCCTTGGCTGAACTGTCATTCCTCTTGCCATTTTTAAGTGTTGTGTTTTCAAATCTCAACCAGTGAAACATGACCCAGGAGTGCAACGCTATTAACTCCTCCTGGCCTGGGGGCCAAGCCATGGGAGGAGATTCTCCAAAGGCTTCAACCTATGAGGGCTGAATTCTCTATACAACAAGAAATAACCAATCTCACTGAAAATCCATAAAGAAGGGTTTGTGGAGCCTGTAGTATGACATCCTCAAGGGCCACTGAGCTCACCTCTCTACTTCTGTCAATGTTCAGACCAAGATAAGGCTACTCTTAACAACTACCTCAAGATAGTGGAGCACCTCTTTTAGAGGCAAAGTTTAACCCCAGATTTTTAGGGTAACTTAAGTCACCACTTACGTTTAAGCTGAAAGATAAAAAGAAGGGTCTCCCCTTCTGGGTACCTGATTGGCAGTAACACAAACCCTTTGTGGCACAGTCCCAGCAGAAATACAAGTCACCTCTGAAGCTATCCCTTGCCTGCAGGGCTCGCACTGATGGATGGTTTGTGTACAGTTCTCCTTTCACAAATCTCCATTTCCAATCCAAGAGGCAAATGCCACCTTCCTGGGCAAGATGATTTTATAGAAACTCCAACTCTTCCCACCCCAATTTCTGACCCCTCAGGATGGAGCCCCCACCTCAATTCTTATCATGTTTCCTTCTTCCATGCACAAAGCATACATGCTGTTTCAGTCCCAAATTCAGAGTTCTTCCTAGATTTCAGTCTGCTCAGCAAACTGAGATAGTAACACAAAAATGGGGACCATTATACATTCATGTGGTGGTGTGGCACATGCTTGTCCATAAGTGCTCAAGTCTTCTGCCACAGCTGTGTTCCACAACCTTTTCAGGATTACAGTCACAGCTACACCACCCATAGAAATCAGCACTAAGCATCCTTAACAGTCACAAACACAGAACTTCCATAGGCTCTGGGTGCTGGAGATTCAGCAGTAACGGTAACTGCAATAGGCACCCTCCAGTCACGCTCTCCACCCAGCCACCTGAAGCCTCCAAGCACCTCAGTGTTAAAGCTTTGAAGTGTCACATGGTTTTTGAACAGGAACAGCCCAAAGATCAGAAATAGGCTTCAAAATCAAAGTCTGTAATTCAAAAGTCCCAGCTCTGTTTCATCTAGCAAAGACGATTTTGATATGGTAGCTTTAAAAGAAAATGAGTTTAAAAGGAAGCTGCTGCTCTCTTTTCAAGAGGATGTGATGATGGGCACAGTTCTTCATCTCAGAAAGCCATCATGATAATGGCAAGTGAGATTTGCAATTGAATCCTACTTTTCTTATTCCACATGCACCAATCACAGACCTCTCCACAAAGCTCAAGTAACACTCGAGGCTTGAATGCATCAAGACAAAATGTAATTCTCCTCTTGCAGAACACCTCAGCATCAGAAGTCCTACAGCAACAGTGCAGAGATGGCATGCGATGGATAAATGCTTCAGTGGGGAAATCACCACAGCTTCCTCTGAAAGAGGGCAAGTAAAAAGACAGAACAGTGGAGATACTCCAACGCTGCACAAACAAGCATATCGCCACATAACCACCAGTCTGGGAACTCAGACAGCACTTAGTAAGAGGAAAATCACCCCTTCATGATGTGTACTAAAGTAGGGAAGTAAAAAAGTATGGAGTTTCCTGGAAAAAAAGTATAAATCACTTATGATGTGGGAGTCGGGTGGGATAAAACCAATACAGATCTATCAGTGTGACGCTAACAGCAGCAGCAGCTTTTGTGAATGGAGCACCAGGAAGATTCAAGACACTACTGCAGCTTCAAAACACTTGAGAGAGCAGCTCTGATCAATAGCTGCCTCACCCTTACAGCAGCACTTAGCAGAGATGTGCAGCTTTCAATACATCTCATAAAGCAAGATAACATCCCCGCTCAGAGACAGGCATTCCCCCATCACTCCAGTTTCACCCAAGTGACATGTCAGTGGCAGGTGCTTCCAGTTAAAACCGCTATTTATAGCAAGGTGGGTGTCAAGAGGGGTAACTTCACCCAGCACTCGAGGCCTGGGTGCAAATCACAAACCACACACTGTCATTTCTGATTAAAAGCTTTCCCTGGACTCTAATGGAGATTCGCCACTTTGCTAACTCCGGTTGTGGCTGAACATGACAGGTACCTTCTTCTCTTGAAAGCACAAGATAAAAGCACTGCTGGGATGAGGCTAAGCTGGAAGGAGCAGCACTAGCTATGCATATAGCACCTACTAACCTTGCGGTGTTCCCACTGGAGCCTCTTTTCTACATGGGAACATAAACACCCTTTGTTTTGCTTTTCCTCAGAACACACTGCTTCATTTCAAATACCCTACAGCAATTAAGTGGGGAAAATGCCCTTTTAGCTCACATACCAATGGTTGCGCATTGGCAGGAAAACCTAAAACCCAGCTCAACATCACCCCTCCAATCAGATGCAACCCAGAACAGGATGGGACCACTCTCAAGAGCAACAAACATGCTCCTGCCCTGAGAAACTGAACTCCCAGGGGAAAATGAAAACACCAAAGATAAGGGATGGGAGAAAGGATCTTTAAGGCACCTGAGACTGGTATGTGAAGAATGCTAAACATAATCAAAAGGTATAAACACTTAAGGGCCTCTGAAGCAGTAAAATGGTTTATAAAACTCAAAGAAAGAACTATGAAAGCCCTGTTATCACATCAAACTTCTGCCTACAGCAGCAGTAATATACCCACTCCTCTTACAGCACAGCAGCGACTAGCCAAAGCCAAGCACTCAAGAACTGCAATTTGGTGTCTTTCCTACCATGCTCAGGAGTACACACAGGTTGGACAATGATGCTATCCACATCACTCTGTGGCTGATCCTTCATCTTCTGTTTACGCCTTCACTGCCAGCATTGTAGCAATCTGAACCCAACTGGAGTGAAGTCAGCAACACCAACAGGAACGAAGGGCATTTCGCAGGGATTTCTCCAGCTGTCCCTTGGACTCTCCAGCTCCTGGGGTGTTGGGTTCACTGCCATCTTCACATCAACAGGATTCTTCCATAGGAGCTCCACAGAAGCAGGAGATGCAGAGCGTTGCTCAGAAATGCTGCTACAGAACAGCTCGCCAAGCTGGGGAAAGCAAGAGCTTTCCACCCTGAATTTGTTTCCCCCTCCACACACTCACCCTCAGCAGCATTAACAGCAAAACACTAGTTTACAGAAGCAGGTACAGGAGCTGGAAGACGGGAGTCGGTCCTACAAACACCACCTTTAAAAGCTGCTCTGTTCACTCCATTTCTCACCACAGCTCTCCTGATAGCAAACACTTATCAATGCCAAGTTAGAAGAGATTCGTTCCATTATCACAAGTTTAGGTTCATGTCAGACACCACGGGCAGTAAAGCACACTCAACAGTAACTACAAGAGGAAGTGTGGGTGATGAGATGGGTCTACCCAAGTGACTGTGGCCAAGGTCAAATGCAGACTGTCATATCCAACATATAGGGGCTCCCCACCAGCTTCCAACCATCTCCACAACTGCTAAAGGGAAAAAGAAAACAGCTTTTGCAGTGTGTGCTCATTTCACAGCAAGCATGCCAGCTATGGGAGGCCTCAGACAAGAGTATCTGCTCTACAAAACTGCCTTGCTTGCATGGTTGTACATATGCTAATCTGAAGAGAAAACAACTGCACAGGGCAGAAGCAAAAGGAGCCAAAGCATCCTTGTGAGATAACACACATTAGGTGGGAACACACAGTGCATCTTTGCATTCCTATGCCAATTAAACAGTAGAATATACAGAATTAGTGCAACACACACTCAGGCCCCATTCACTACACTATGGCATAATTCAACTCCACTGTTTTAACCCTTGGGCAAGAGAAGATAGATTCTAAATGGTAACCAGTATCCATGGATGGTGATCTCTTATCAACAGAGGGACTGCTGTGACAGGACATGGGGTAATGGGCTCAAACTGAAAGAGGGGAAATTCATGTTAGCTCTTAGGCAGAAGCTCTTCCCTGTGAGGGTGCTGAGGCGCTGGCACAGGGTGCTCAGAGAAGCTGTGACTGCCCCATCCATGGCAGTGTTCAAGGCCAGGTTGGACACAGGGGCTTGGAGCAAGCTGCTCCAGTGGAAGGTGTCCCTGCCCATGGCAGGGGTTGGAGCTGGTTGAGCTTTAAGGTCCCTTCAACACAAACCAGGCTGGAATTCTATGAAATGATATTACTGAGAATAGAAGAAATAAACACAGAGCACAATTAGGAGGAAGCCAGGAACTCGACCTGGATCTCTTCCAGATCTCAAAGTGTCAACACCGGAGGAAACCAGACTCCTCCAACTGAAGATTCTGCACATGCATTACGATGACCACATCAGTTTCCATGTTTGTGATTCTTTCCCCCCTATAAATTATTAATGCTGCTCTAAGATCCCCACTAACACAAGAAACACAAGAGTAGATCATGTAATCCTGTGAAACACAAAGACTGCATGATATGGGAAGTGTTAAGTTTTCATCTGACACTTGGGCTCAGATAAAAGCAGCCTCAGGAAGGAAACATTAATACCACTCAACAAGGTACTTGAGGCTGAGCAGGGCAGCCAGAGCCAATTCTGATCCAGAAAGCATGCAAACGGGAGAAAATGGTTGTCTTCACCACATAACACCACATTTGTAAGGACAAGAAGCTACTTAGGAGCCAGGTTTGGTTTTAGCAAGAGATGAGTGTAAACTTACATGTTTATGCTGGAAATTACACATTTGATCATCAAGATGGGGAGAGCTTCCTAATTCAAGGCATCCAAGCAAATGATTCACTCTTCACAGACCTTCCCTGATGTGACAGCAGGGACCTGTTCAAGGTGCCCTCACTAGTACCTAGGAGTGCTCAGGAGCAACCCCAGGCTGTGCCTGCCCAGCACACATTTTATCGCAATGAAGCCATTATACACTTAGCACTTTGCTTTATCATTCCAGGGAGGGTTTTGTTTGTGGACCAGTTTCTCTGTCATGGCCCAGCACAATCCCCAAACCCACACAAAACCAACGAGAGGATGTTTCTGGCCCCAGAGGCAAAAGGGCAAATCAGCCAAGTTAGCTCCACGAGTCAGATGTTCGGGGTGAAAAGGCAGTGACTGAGCCAGTAACCCACTCTGCACGTGACCATCTAATTGGCTACACAGGCCGAGATCTCAGAACACTGACACATGAGGATGATGGATTTAAAACCCAAGTTCCTTCCTGATGGAAGCAGCCAGAAATTCTGGTTCTTTGCAGTGTCACCTTCCCTGCTGTGTAATTCTGCAAGAGGCATTCTTCTTTCTTTAGTTCAGGAATACACAGAGGTGTATTGATCATCCATTAAGCAGTCTGCTTCATGCTGTGGACTGTCCTCCAGCTTAGAATGTTTCCACAGCCAGGATAAATCCATGTTCAATCACAAACAGCATTAAATATACCTCAAGGAATAAACTCTGCACTACTACACCTCCTTAGGAAGAACTCCCCACATGCAGAGTTGGCCAGCCCACCTCTTACAAATGACTCATCCACATCTGCAGGCTTTAAAATGAACCAACCAAACACAGGTTTTCCAGGAAGGATGGAGATTCCTGCCTCTCCCCCGCTCCCATTTTCTGCTTTACACTGAAACCCACAGACAATTCACTAAGGCAAGATTGTAGTTCAGCACGGAAACCCAGCAGCTTTTACAACCTGCGGCACAAGGACAGAGAACAGGCTTCTGACAGAAGCCACACGTGCTAAGGACACAGATATGAGGAGGCAGCTCATTATGTACCATTTCCAACCAGTTACACAACTGTAGTAACTGAATTTAGAAGATGGGCCTATTTTGCCTCCAGACTAAAGCTGTTTCAAGGAACTCGGACTCAGGAGCTGAACAGAAGCATGAATCTCTCTTGCTGTTGCAAGAGAGAATTATTCACGTGAATTATTCCCTTGGATTAGATACATAACCCACCTTCCAAGCAGAAAACCCAACTGGCATCCTCAACAGCAGACAGAAGGGCAAAGCCAAAGGACAAACAGGGCCTTGTTGGAGGCCAGGTCAACTCTGAACAATGGCATTAAGCAGTGCCCCGCGCACACCCCCCTCGAGCACTGCCAAGGTGACAAGGCAGTGACCAGCACCAGAGACAGGCCCCATGCTGCAGGGCTGAGACCTTCCACCCCCCCAGCAGCAGGTAAGGCAGAGGTGGCCATCAGTGCACATGGGGTAAAGCCACATGAAGAGCAGTACAGAGGCTCCTTGGAGACCACAGCACCGCTCAGTTTCAGCTGTATTTCATGCGGCTGCTGCCAACTACTTCACTGAGGACTGAGATCTAGGGCCAGCTCTTTATCAATGTTATCTTGAGCCAAGAGGCCTGCAACACCACTGAGTTCTAGAAACACTGCCATGAACCAAGCTAACAGCCTCCTTCTACAAGTCTCCACTGACTACATTTCTACCCTTGCCTCACAAGACCCATAGCTTACTAGATATATACCTGAAAACCAACTTTCAACAATACTAGATTACTCAATAGCTATTCAAACAAGTAAAACCAAATCAATCTCAAGCTCCTCAACAGAAACAGATAAAGCATGTCCTCTGTTTTTTAAGCATTCCACTTTATACATATGCCAAATAACTAAGGTATTATAGTTTGAAGGGAGAATACTTGCCCAGACAGAAGACTGTAGCTGTAACTCCACTGAGGAAGTCAAAAGCTTTTCCACCAAGCAGACAGCTCATGTTCTCCAGCCCCGATCAGAAGGGCTCAGAGAAAGCACTGAGCGTACCCCAGGAAAGCAGCACCAAGGCCTGGCACTACCCACAGTCACCAGGGAGGGAAGTTTCCATCACCTTTCCAACACTTACAGCCAAAGAGGCACTGCCGCATCAGAGCCTTTTTATCCCTCTGAAGATGAAAAGTGCTGCTTACTTGCTAAGTAGCCTTATCAGCAGAGAAGCAGAACTGTTTCTTACAACCAAAATGATTCATAAGCAAAACGCTGTTATTCTCCAAGAAGTTAGATACTTTCAAAGGAGGTAAAAATCACATCAGTCACAATGGAACCCCCAGGATCAGTGTGTTTCACTAAGCAGAGGACTCACCATTCACTGACAAATCTGCACCCAGTCACTTCAACTGGAAGGATGCACCAGGAACTCCCTGCTCTGGGCAAAGAAACACAGTTAAAAGCCTTAAGCTCCCAATCTTCCCAGGTGGTGATGAAATAGCCTCTTCAGCTGTGAGTCTCCAAACCACTCCCTCACAAGCAGAACAGTTTAATAGCTTGACAGGCAGTGGTAAAGCCAAACGACCGGGCTGGGTTTGACGTGTGCTGAATGCAGAATCATGTAGTACAATATTAGTGTACAAAAGCAATGCTGCTCCATGGACAAAGGGCAAAGCTGGAGGGGCTGTAACCAGGGGCTGAAGCGATACCATGCAGGCTGAGCAGGGTTTCCTCGTTTCAAATTAACTCCTGTGAATTCAATTTCTCCTTGGTCCAAAAGCTTTGGTAAGTTACCAAGTGCTCCTGGCCTCTCCTTGCTTGCTGCAAGCACTTGGTCTCACCTCTGACCAACAGCCTTCACACTGCCCACTCCTTTGACACAGAGTTACTGCACCAGCTCTTCAGGGAAGAAACAGAGGTCATGATTTTAAAGACAATGGCAAAAGCAGGGGGAAAACATTCAGCTCAGCAATTAAAGCAGCCTTCCTATGGCACCCACTGCACATCCCCAGCAGAGAGCTGGGTGCTCAACCTCCTTGAAAAACTGCACCAACTACTTAACATACAGTTTGATGTGTCCCACTTTCAGGAGGAGGAATGGCTTTAACCTGTCAGAGGGGAGACTGAGATGAGCATTTAGGCAGAAGCTCTTCCCTGTGCGGGTGCTGAGGCGCTGGCACAGGGTGCCCAGAGAAGCTGTGGCTGCCCCATCCCTGGCAGTGTTCAAGGCCAGG
>JASSUY010052106.1:0-24470 GCA_032466535.1 Forpus xanthops | reverse complement strand
TCAGATATTGGAAGGCTGCTATGAGGTCTCCATGCAGCCTTCTCTTCTCCAGGCTGAACAGCCCCAACTCTCTCATCTGATCTTCATACAGGAGGTGCTCCAGTCCCCTCATCATCCTCGTTGCCCTCCTCTGCACTTGTTCCAACAGTTCCATGTCCTTTTGATGTTGAGGACACCAGAATTGGACACAATACTCCAAATGAGGTCTCCCGAGAGCAGAGTAGAGGGGCAGGAGCACCTCCCTCATTCTGCTGGTCACGCTCCTTTTGATGCAGCCCAGGATATGGTTGGCTTTCTGGACAGCAAAAGCACACTGAAGCTGGCTCATGCTCATATTTTCATCAACCAACACCCCCAAGTCTTTCTCCTCAGGGCTTTCTGAATCTCATCTCTGCCCAACCTGTAGCCATGCATGGGATTGCCCCAACCCAGGTGTATTCATTTCCACAATGAAATCTGACGTCTTTGCCCCTGCATAATGTGGCAACATATCCCTGTTCTCATATTCAGTGCCAGCATCTGCAAACATCTCTCAGGATGGACTGTACTTAGGACTAAACACCTAAAATTACTACAGCCAAGTGCTATCCCTTGTTTAATTGAATCTGAAGGACTGATGCACATCATTTGGAATGAACATGAACACTGGTTCCAAGAGGTAATTTAATGAAACACAATAGGTCTCCTGAGCATTTTTGTTGGTAATTAGGGTTTTAAAGGTACAAGGAATGATTTCAATCACCCACTGCCCATTACAAAATTACATCTAATTTAATAGCAAAGTAAATAAGAATGTAATAATGGCAGCACAATACAAAGTTAGCTTAACAGCTAACTAGCATTTTCAGCCTGCAAGTCAAAACCGTGCCCTCAGAGATGCCCATATATGCTGCTGTAACTCAAAAGCAACTTGAATTGAAACTGAGGCATTTAAAACATACCGAAAGACAGGCAAGCACTTTTACTCAGGGTTAGGAATACAGGTAATAGTATCTTCTGCAATTAAATGCAACGACAGTAGAACACATTCACAATCAAATTAGGGTCACTTACAAAGATCCTGGCTAGTTTAAATACTTTAAATGCTCTAGTTTAGTTTAATAAATCTTCAGCATTTACAAAAGGTGTACATCAAAACAGCGAGAAAGATGATCTTGTGTTTAAGAGAAGTGCCTGAAATACAGGCACTTGTATAGTTCTCAACTCCTGTAGTCAGCAGATCTAAAGGAGTTTTCAATCCTGCCACCACTCGTATGATTCATTTCCAAAACCAGGAGCAATCCCTCTGTTTTTGGCTGGCAATGCCAAGCAGACTTAAGTGTCAAAGCTGGTACTTGAAAAGACATGTATGATAAACTGATTAAAAAAAACATTTGTCTTTCACATAAGTTAACTGATCAAGCACTCCCAATGCAAGAGCGGCCCTCCCATCCAAACCGAATGTTTACAGCAGCCTTGTCTGATTAAACAAAACAGCAAAATTTGCAGGAAATTAGAAAGCACATACTTACTAATACGTACCTAAAACATACTAATTTGCTTCTTTAAAATGTGATCAATCTCAATTCCTCTTACTTGTCTCACCATTGCTAAGAGGGAAATGTAGCCATATGACAGCGTTCCTCATTTTCCTCATTTTGATTACAGGGATAATGTCAGTGGGATGCTTTAACTCAAGATGTCACATTCAGCCAAATTCCACCCAAAACACCAGCTCTCTTTTCAAAAGAAAGGCAGTGTTACAGAACTGTTTACTGACCTTCACATCACAAATTTCGATTGCTTCAATTTAGGCAGACAAGCAGATTCCAGGAGTACCCATCTATGCCCATAGCTCAACATGTACTGTACATAGGTGGAAAAGTCCAAACAACAAAAGGGAAATAAATTCAGAAATATTACCTAAGAAATACCTATGCATAGTCAATAATTAATTGACTCATTCTCCTAGCAAATCATCTATGTTTCTTGGGAAAGTGTTTGGTTTGTGCATTGCCCTCAGGATTGAAGCCCAGAATGGAAGCGCTTGGACAGGAAAAATGCTTATTGATAAGCACATAAAGTTCTACTTAAGCCTGAGGAAGAACTGCTTTACATCGAGGGTGAGAGAGCATGGGAACAGGCTGCCCAGGGGGTTGAGGAGTCTCCCTCTGGAGACATTCAAACCTGCCTGGATGTGCTCCTGTGTAACCTGCTGTTGGTGGCCCTGCCTTGGCAGGGGGGTTGGACTAGGTGATCCCCAGGGGTCTATTCCAACCCCAACCATTCTGTGATTCTGTGAAGGCATAATAGTGTTACAGAATCACAGGTCTGATTTTACTTAACACAGGGGTGAGACCTTAATTCCTTGCCTGAGGGTGCATAAAGTTTGACCACCTCATTCAGTCCTGCCAGTGTTACACACAGTTTTAAAAACTCACATCCATTCATCCACTTCTGTCAAGTTAATGTCAGTAATTCAAAAATGATGTAAAAATATGTAAGTTATTACTCAGAAAGCAATCCTGCCTTGTAGAGCACACACCTAGACATATGCCTACCTTGTACAACGCTGTGCCAGCAGGAGCATGTTTACCGCATGATTTGCAATGTATCTCACAGTAAATGAGCCCAAACCTACAAGCAGGGATGCTTAAATTTATGAGAGGTTATTTTCCCTTTTTCATTAGATAACAAAATAAATTCTTTTAATATTCTCTGAGTGAAACTTAAGACTTTCAGGAAAGTCTGAGGAAATGCCATTATTTTAGATAGCAATGTAGCAAAAACGTATTCTCCATTATGATTTGCTGTATTTTTTTCCCCCAAGATTCACACGTTAGAAGCTATAGACTGCAGAAACTCGAGAATGTTTTCCAACTCCAGGAGTTTATGGAAGGGCAACAGAGCTCTGGTGCATTACAGGTAGGCAGTCACCACAGTACTGGCTTCACATCCACCAGAATATGGAAAAGTAATCATTGCACAGACCAAAACCTTTGTGAAATAATGTTAACTGTGCAATGACGAACGGTGCCCTTCAGAAGGAAACTCTCAGGCAGCCTTTGCTGTGTCCGAAGTTACAGAGGTATCACCGTTACTACAGGGGATAGATACTGGTTGAAGAGATCGTGCTTGCTGTTTGGGCGGCAGCTTTTGAAATGGGTTAAAACCAGCTGGTGGGAAAGCTTTTGGATGACAAGAGGGACGCTGCTGCTGACAAGGAAGGTGCCCGGGACCCCTCTGTCCTTTTGTTGCTGCCCTGTGTTTATCTTCTCGAGAAAGCTTCGCTCTGCCTTCACCTAGAGAACCAAAACCGGCTGCGTACGGACACAGCTTGCGAAGCGCACAAAGCAAGAACTTCACCATTCCCAAGGAATTCCTAGCTGTCCGCCGTGCTCAGCACCATCCAACCCCGGGAGCCACACTCGGCGGGAGCAGCCTCCCTCAGCCGCACACGACGGGCGGTGAGGCCGAGAGCCTTCACCCCAACCCTCCATCGCTGCAGTTCAGCTCGGCTCTCCCGGCCCCCCCCGCCGGCTCTGACCGCTCCCCTCGGCCCGGGCCCTCGCACCGCCTCCTGCGCCTTCCCTCCGGCAGCGGCAGTGTCAGAAGCGCAGAGGGGAAGAGGTCCAGCTCCAGCCCGGCAGACCGAGCCCGGTAGACCCGGCCCGGCAGACCGAGCCCGGCAGACCGAGCTCCGGCCCGGCAGACCGAACTCCGGCCCGGCACACTGAGCTCCGGCCCGGCAGAACCGGCCCGGCACACTGAGCTCCGGCCCGGCACACTGAGCTCCAGACCGGCAGACCCGGCCCGGCAGACCCGGCCCGGCGGACTGAGCTCCGGCCCAGCGGACTGAGCTCCTGCCCGGCAGACTGAGCTCCAGACCGGCAGACCCGGCCCGGCGGACTGAGCTCCAGACCGGCAGACCCGGCCCGGCAGACCGGACCCGGACACAGGTCCCGGGCCCGCAGCCGCCGCTCTCCCGGCCCGGGCAGTGTGTACGGAAGCAGACTGACGCGCGGCGCTTGGCATTGTGGGAGCGGAGGGGCCGCAGCGGCGGCGCGGGGCACGGGAAGGGGCCGGGGCCTCGGCTGACGGGTTCCGGTGTCGGCCGCAGACGTGTCGGCCGGGGCCACGGAGCCGGAGGCGCTGCCCCTGCCCGCTCGGAACAGCGCCCGGCCCGGTGGCGCCATGTCCGGGACCAGCAGCCCCGAAGCCGTGAAGAAGCTGCTGGAAAACATGCAGGGAGACCTGCGGGGCCTCAGTCTGGAGTGCCGGAAAAAATTCCCCCCCGTCAAGGAGGTGAGGGCCGGGATGGGGGGAGCGGCGGCGATGCTCTGGGGGGGCCTCACTCTGCGGAGCGCTGCCGGAGCGGAGGCTGTCGCCGTGCCCGAGCCCCCGCGCCCTGCCCCCGGCGCCGTCTGTCCTCCATGGCCGCGGGTTGCGAGCGCTGTCTGGGCTCAGACGTGGTTTCACCCGTCGTGTCTGTCTGGGGGTTGTTGACTGACGCGTTACCGAGGCAGGGGCCTCGGGCCGGGCTGCTTTACCCCGCGGAGTGGAGTTGGGGAAATAGAGCATCTGTTGACAGGGGCAAGATGGGAGCAGCTCCGCTTCGCCCTCAGCGCTCTCCCGGGTGAAGAGGTAAAGTTTGGCTCGGCTGTCCCGGCTTCGCCTCACGGAACTCCCCAGCGGCGGGCTCGGTGCCGGCAGCCTGAGGGTGCCTGATGGGCAGCGCGGCGGTGGTGGCTGCCAGTGGCCGAGGAGGGGCAGCCCCTCCGGGGGGAACGCCGCGGGACTGCCTCTGAGCTGTGTAGGAAAGCCCCCGCTTCGTGAAGTGCGGCTCCCGACTCGGCGAGCCCCGTTTTTCACTGTTGCACATCTGTGACTCCTGGGATTAACTCTGTGTGTCGCCGGCGATCGGTAGTGTACCCCGTGGGTTTGGGGTTATGTGGTTTTCCAGGGGTATGGTGTCGGCTGAGGACGCTTGGCAAGCGCAGAAGTTTAGGTTACTTTATTCTCCCTTTAAGAAGAATCCATTAGTAAACTTACACCAGTAGGGTTGTATGTTTTATTTGTCAAACCTCAGTTTTACTCTGTGTGCAGTTTGAGACTTCAGTAATCTCGATGAGCAGGATTACTTTAATTGGAGAGCAGTCAGTTTTTTTCTCTAATTGAAAGTATCCATTTTAACCGTGTGTTTCTCTAACGTGTTTGCACAGTCAATTTAACTGTTACTGTCAGTAATCTGCTACTTTCCGTTTAAAAAAATGTGGGGGTTTTATGCAATAGTGGAAGGAAAATACAAATATATCGTCTCGGATTATGCTGCAGAAATAGAAGGGGGCCTTGGAAAAAGTGGTAAAGGCTGTCAGTTTGGGAGAAAGGAATTGCATATGTAATGTGGCTTTAGTTCCAGCTAATGGTAACATATTCAGTGTTGTGTGAAGCAGTATGCACTTTGACAGATTAATTGAAACTAATGATTGTGTTTGTTTTGAAAGGCATGAAGTGACACAGTGTAGTAGAGCATGGTGTATACGATTATAGGTTGCAGAGGAGTACCAGAGTGTTTAAGAAATGTGTGTGGTCTCAGAGAAGCAAGAGGAGGTTGTGATCAGCTCTGAGAAATTGAGCGTAGTAACATGTACATAAGAAAAAGTTGTGGTCAGTGGAACAGAAATCTCTATGTGTGTTTTGGAGGAAGGCGGGGGTGCTGCTTCCACTCTCCTGTGTATTGCTGTGGGACTCTGAGTGTTGTTTGGTCAGGTTTACCCACTGTCTTAATGTTTACTTTCTTCAACATCTATCTACAAAGGAGGTGGACAGTGTAATTTTTAAGCCAGTATTTTGAGTAATGTTTTGTTATGTTTGCCACGCTGGAGCTTAGAGCAACTGCTGTGTGTGCAGCTCTTGATACTTGTTCAGCATATTTGTCGTATTCTTGGGTAAGTACAACTTTTGTGCTGTTCCCTTTTACATCTCAACAGTAATTTGCATAACTTCCACAAAGCTTAACACAGTTTCCACAGTTGCCTGGAGTTTTGGTGGGTTTATGGAATAGCACTGAAGCTGTTTTTAAGGAAGTAGGACTCTCTGCTGGGATTTGTGGTCTTTGTAAGAGAGGTCTGAGGTGAGAGCAGTCCTACAGTTAGAGCAGTCCTACAGTAGAATGTGTGATACAACCAGCGGAAACAGTCTTGCTTCCTCACTTCTGGAAGCTGTTTTTTGGTTCTAGTTTTGAAGGAAACTGCTGCCCTTTTCTATGAAAACTCAATTGCTAAATAGGTATTTTAATCACATGCATTTGATCTGATCATGATTAGATTGGGCTAGAGCGATCAAAGGAATGGCATTTTCTTACTAATTTGGAACAGCGCCAGCTTTTTAAACCATGTCTTAACGCAGGCTTCTTAAAACAAATTCCTAGTACTTATAATCTCACTGTTGTACTTACAGTGTAAAACTAGACTATCCTCATCGCGACCACATGCATTGTAACTTACAGGGTTATTTTGCAGCTGATGTGTATGCTTCCGTGTCACTTAATAAACTTACTGTATTGTGATAGAGGTATTGAAAAACTCCTAGGCCAGAATTATGGGCCATATTGTAGGTGGTTAGATTGTACTTGTTAGATTTGATGGGTACTCTATGAAGGTAAACTACTCCTAATAATGTTTCAAATTTCTGATATAATAGAAAATTTTGCTCACAGCTGTTCATCATTGGCTGTTTCTAAAATGATGTGGGTTTGGTTTTAAATTGTTTTTATATTAGTACTGTTAAAAATTTGCAAAATGAGTTTACCCCATGTGTGGGGTCCCACAGACTGTGCTACCTCAGTTAAAAGCTGGAAGTAAGATCTTAAACTTACTGGAAATGGAACTTGGAATCCTTTGCTGCTTTAAGCACTTTTATGTTTTTCTAGTTGTTTACTTCTGAGTTTCCAAAGCTTTCTTAGGAGTGACATTATGTGGAAATCATGTATTTGTAAATCCAGTCACAACAGTGGATTGTGAGGCTTTTTTGCTGACTTTTTGATAGTCTGTTCAGAAACACTGAAATTACTCAGTTTCTCCCAGTGTTAACCTTATGACACAAATATGTGGCAAACCTCCTTCCCCTTAGAGGATTTAACTAAGAAATAACAGAATGTATTGTTGGGTCCAAAGCAGTCCACTCTTGTCTTTGCACTGCGTGGCAGTAATACACAAGTAGGATTTTCCTGGGTGGTGTCACTTAATAAATGAAGAACGGGAGCTGTAGAAAGAATCTGTGGGTTTGAAGCTGTGTTACTGACAATGTTTGGGGATTAACTTACACGATTGGTTTGTTTTTTCTCAAGTGTAGGGGTTACCAGTTACCATTAAACTTCAGACCCATGTCTGTCTGTTGCTAGGTGGATTTTCTGTTTGATACTTCCTCAGGTCAGCACTGAATACAGATATATTCTAAGCATGAAAGCTCTGTGCTATGACCAAGGGGTGATTAGTCAGTGATATACCAAAACTGTTTATGCTGAGAGATGTATATGTAATAACAATGCTGAGAAATGTATTTTCACAATATATTTCTATTTCCCAGTTATAAAAATAGACAGCAACCACAAATGTGATAGAAGCTCTCAGGGCAAGTGTAAATTAAACAGTGTCTTCTGGAGCGTGAAGTTAGAGGATGAAGCAGTCTGGTACAGGCATCAGCTATGCTCATGTTATCTTAAACAGTCTGGCATTTCTCCTAGTAAACAATACTACATTGTCTTTATTTTTTCATTTTTAATGCTATCAGCTTTAAGAGTTGCTCTGTACTGGAGAGCATGGTAATGCTTCTAACTCTGGACTGAATTGCATGGTACCCACATAGAGCTCTATAAACCAGCTAGTGACTGGACTTGCAGTATTCTATGCTGTGTGTGCTGGTGCTGCTCTCTTTAGTGAGCTGGATAAGAACTTTGTGTTACTACAAAACTGAGAATAGTTTGTTGTGCTGAATAGGTTACCTATTGTTTCTTATTACTGAATGAAAATACGGTTCTGTAAGTTGCATCTGATTTGGCTAGGTTATTTCACTGCATAAGAAGCCTTAGAAACGCAGAAAGAAAATATTTATAATTAATAGAAATAATGGAGTTAGAGGGAAAGTAAGCATGCCCAAAAAGTTCTTCTCAGCCTGAATTCCAATTGTATGTAATTCCTTGTTTACACAGATCCAGTCCAACAGTCTCAGCTTTCTAGTAGGCTTGTAGTCTCTGTGTTGACTCAGGTTATTTTTCTTGACTTCTAAATAGCAGTAAAACCAAAATGCATTAAAAACAAAACAAAGCAAAAAAAAAAAAAACCCACAAAAGACAGCCTAAACACATGAAAAATACTTAACTGCTACTCAGCTTCCTGCTCAGGTAATGGGCACGTTTGTGCTGGTAGGAGAGGCCAGGTGGGATTGGGCGCACAAGGACCTTGTTCTTCCATGACAGGGTCAGCTTGGCCTGGCTTTATACCCTTCTCAGGGTAGGACATGCCCTCTGCTTTGCAGTTGTGTAATGGGTTGCAGGTGTCTGTGTGTTTTAGCGTGTTGCTGCTATGGTGATTTGGAATAGTAGGGCTAGAAAAGAAGTAGCGTTCAACTTCCCTCAACGTGGAAGAGCGGCACAAGTTTAGCTTTAAATACTTTGATCAGTGCTCTCATCAGACTCTTGGAAGATAGCTTTTGATAACCTCTCTGCTGTGTCTTTTCCAGATATTTGTTTGAAACAGTAGCACACTGCTTTTGTTTAACTGTTTATGGAGCTGTCTATGCCTTCAGCATACAGACATATTTTTGAAACTATTGTAAATTAATTTGCTGTATCTAGGAATAGAATCCAATTTTGCAATTGTATTTTCCTTCTTTTATATGTAACTTCACTTGCAGCAAGTAGCCTTACAAAATTAAAAAGAAAAAAAAAGTTAATACAGATTTGAGTGACTTCTAGATAAAGCAAACTTGAAATTATTTATTTACAGTAGAATTGATATGGACTGAGCCAAGAGATGGGATTTGCCCATTCTGACAGGCTGTCCGTTGTGTTCTCTGAACACAGGGGGTTTTTTTATACACCTCTTCCTTTGGAGTTTATTCCTGTCTGCACTCAGTGACATACATCAGTTTTCATGCCCTACATTAAATCATTCTTGTTTTGGAATAATATACTGATTCTGAACGTATCTTAGGGCTAATGCCAGATATTAGTTGGGAAGCTTTTCCTTTTAAGGCACATCTCTGATGTTATTGGGTAGTTCTGTGAAACTAAATATGAGAATGTATTGCAGAATTTAAGCATATTTAGAAAGATACATATCAGGTAATTTGGTTTGTAATGTCGAAATAATCATTAGGATTCCTAATGCAACTGTAAGGAGCAGTTAAAGTACGAATATTAGCTGTTTGTTCTGTAACAGTGATAATATTTCAGAACATCTGTTGAATGTTGTGCAGTGCACAAACTGGGTAAGGCTAAGAAAGAAAATAACATGCTGAAATGTCTTGTGATTTTGGCACTTGACTCACCTAATGTGTTACTAACATTGAGTGGTTTCTGAGAGCTATGCATTCAGGCTGCTATAGTGGTAAAAAGATGAGCCAAATGGATCTGGCAAAGAACAAATCTTTGTAGATACTCCATTATCTTGAGGAGTAACCAAGTTTTTGGGCATCCGGCTTTATTTTTGAATAAAATCTATTAAATAATTCTGATGCTATAGCATATGGGGAATTTAACCTATACTGAACTTTTCAGGTTGGTTAATTTTAAGGTGTTCACAGCATTAGTTCAGAAGGACGCAAGTACTGTAGAGCTTTTTGTTTGCTTTAATGGGTATTCACTAATATTTTAAAGGTCTTTTGAGATAGAGAAACTGTGCTCTGTAAAATGTATATTGTTACGATTAGGCAGCTTGGACTCAAGCATCTGTTTTGTGCATGTGACTGGAGATTATTCTGTAGCATTAGTTGCCAGCCTGTAGCTGAACCAGTAATTTGAAACAAGAGATCCCTAATATTTCTTACAGTGTCTTTTATATTTCATGATCTTTACCAGTTGCTGTGTCTGCTAGGTTCGTGTTTGGAATCCATTCATTTTACAGTGGTTTTTATTCTATATTGATCCGAGTACAGTAGTATTTTTTCAAAATTATGTTTTTAAAAGTCTGCTCTTATGCTTTATGGGGACCTTCAGCTAGTCAAATGTGTTGAAAGATTTGTTACAAATCCTGGCTTTCATATCATCTAAAATAGCCTTTGGTAAGAAATATCATCTATTCAAAAATTACATCATACTCACAGACCATTTTCTCCATCATGTAACACTTTGCAATTTAATGAATGAAAAAATGGACTACAATTTTCCATGTGTTACTCTATCTGTAAAGTTTTCAAGTTGGCCTTCAGTGCAGTATTTACATGCCCAGCTTAGAGTGTCTTAAGCTCCCTTTATTGATTGTGCAGGCTCAGTTTGTCATGGAAGTATTATCAGTAGAGCCAAATAGCTGTTCCAGAGGTCTTGTAGCCAGGGGATTGATTTAATCTGTCGCCTACACATTAGGTGTTCTTGCCACTTGAGATAAATTCTTCCTTGGCTTCCAGCAGCTGGTCCAGAAAAGTATGGGTCTTCTGCTGTCTATATGTAGTTGTGTTGGCTATAGAGGCCTAAGCTTAGACCTCTGTATTGAGCACCTACTAGTGGGTCAGCTGAGTTAGCTTAAGGAGAGGCTTTAAGAATTAAGAAACATTCAGTAGAGACTAAATTGCTAATTTTAATAGAAGTGTTAATGTTTAAATTAATCTCTGATTTAATCTCCATCTGCCTCCTGTAGCATCCTGAAGATTGTACAGGAAACTTATAGCAGAAGTTAGAAATTCTTGATTACTCCAGTTCCCAACTAGTGCCTAGTGTTGACTGTTACTTCTTTTTACCAAGTGCCTGGCAAACTATACAAATGCAAACGCATTATATGTAATATAGTACAGACTACAGGGTACACCCTCATTCTGTCTGACTGGAAGAGAGAAATATAACTTAAGTTTGTTGCTAATTGACCATGTTTCTTCTCTATCAAGTCTTGGTTAGCTTTCTTTTCTTTCTGTGTACATCAGGGCTATTCAGTAGTGAGTTGTTTTAATTCTTTCTGATTTGTTCCCTTGATTATATGAGATTTTTTTTACAGCTGAGATGTAATATTTTGATTGTCAAAAGAAAACTCCTGATATTAAATATTGGTATTTCATTATCCGTACCTCCCCATTCATGTCAAGTGAGGTGCCTTCAGGAGCAACATCACTTGAAGCAGTTAATATGCCACTGCCACCTCTCCTGACATTACTGACGATTGACCTTCAGGATTCTGAATTGGCTGCTGATACCGCAAACTGACAGTTTCAGAAGATTAATGGACCAGAGGAATAGTCACTCCTGTCAAGTGAAAGAGTGTTTTTAATATGAGGGCAACTATATTATATGCACTAAAGCTGGAAATTAACAAGATTATGTGTGGTTTTAAAAAACAACAACCAAGACCTGCAATATCATAAATCTTGAATTGGTGGAGAAAATGTAAATGTGTAATACAGTTAACTCTTTTTATTTTTTCTCAAAGCTTTGGAGCTTTGGTAATTGAGAATGGCACCATGCTGGAGTAGAGTCAAGTCTAGCAAAGAGGTGTTGTTATGCCTGTTGTTAGGATAAGAAATGTACTCTGTTTCCTTTGCTGAGCACAGATACATCATGAAGTAGAATAAACCAGAGCAATTTTACTTCTGATTCAGATAAAGTGTGAACAGCTGAAGAAACTACTTTATACGTGAATAGAGACTGACTGCTTGTATTTCTTGTCTTTATATGCTACATCAATATGATGCAAACAATATATTAATTTAAAAAAAAAGTTCATCTTGCTGTTCAACAGTTCACATAAATCACACTTTTTTTTTTTTCTTCCTCCAAAAATTGGAAAAACAAGCTGGTTTTGTATAAAGTTTTGTGATAAAGTGTTTTACCAAAATACAAGTTTCAATTTATAGAAAAATTAATGCTATTTTATCATTATTGCTGAGATTCTGTGGAAAAAAATCAGAGTGAGAAACTCGTGCGGGAATTGTAGAACATGAGGTGATTTAAAAGGAGCATTAGTGCTTTCATTGTTCCCTGCTTTGATAGAATCACAGAATACTTAGGGTTGGAAAGGACCTTAAGGTCATCCAGTTCCAACCCCATGGCAGGGACACCTCACACTAGACCTTGTCACCCAAGGCTCTGTCCAACCCAGCCTTGAATACTGCCAGGCATAAAGCATTCACAGCTTCCTTGGGCAACCTGTTCCACCACCCTCACAGTAAAGAACTTCTTCCTTATGTCTGATCTAAATTTCCCCTGTTTAAGTTTTAACCAGTTACCCTTGTGTCTCTCTGCTTGTATATACATCCAGGATGGAGCACACACCTGAACATTGTAAACTACTTTGTGTTCACTACAGCCTCCTTGTGGGAAGCTGTGGACTGTATCTTGTCTTCTTCAGGGTGAACAAGTGCAGCTCTTACAGCATCTCCTTATCTGTTCTCTATCTAACAGCTATCTTGGTGAGCCTCCGCTGGACTTGCCCCAACATGTCAGTGGCTTTCTTGCACTGGGCAGGCTAACTCTGGACATGTTACTCCAGCAGTAGTCCCACAAGAGCTGAAGAGAGCAAAGGGCTCCCTTTGCGCAGTCCACTGCCCATGTTCTTGCTGATACAGTCCAGCATGCAGTTGTCCACCTTTGTTACAAAGGTTCACTGCTGATGCCTAGTTCCACTTTGTTGTCTACCTGGGAGACAGTCCACTTTTATTCTGTCTACTGGGATCCTGGGTCGTTTTCTGCAAAGCTGCATTGCTGGCTGCATGAGGCTGAACTTTGTGTTGGCCTTTGCTGAACTTCATGAGATTCATACCAGGCTGTTTCTCAGCCTGTCTGGGTTCCTGTAAATACACAGCCTACCCCATGTATGTTAAACAATACCCTCAATTTTGTATTTGTCTGCAGACTCTAATCCTTTATCTAGACTGCTGATAAAGATGTTGAATTGTATTAGCCCCAGTATCCATCCCTAGGGAGCTCTACTAGTAACTACTTACTGGTTGCACTTCATGCTATTTTTAATGATCTTTTGAGCCAATTTTCTGCCAGCTTGTCCATGTCTCATCAATTAGATTATAAGAATACAATTGGAAATGGTGTCAAAGATTGCTGTAGTAAAGGTGTAAAGTATGTATTACTCTCTCCTTACCCACACAGCCCATCCTCCCATTGGCGAAGGCAACTGGGTCTTTGAAGCTCATGCTAAATCATAGTGGGTGTTCCTAGTCATGTTCTTGTCTTGCATGTGCCTAGGAATGGCTTCCAGGAGGATTTGTTCCATAGCCTTCTCAGTGAGTGACATGAAGCTGACTGGGCTGTAGTGACCTGGAAAGCTGTTCCCTGCCCTCCCTTGAGGTATGCGTGGCTTTTACCTCTCCCCAGTAACCCATCAATAACCTTCCTAAGTTACTGTGACCCTTATAGAGTGTGTGCTTTCAGTGATGTTGGGCCTTGGGTGCATGAGCTTGTACATGCCCAGTTGACTTAAGTACTTGGTTCTTGTACTTCCTGCCTGTATCTGCCTTTATGATGATCATGCTCTACTCTCAGAGACTCTGCTGGTAGGCTTTGTTGCAAGCCAGTATGAGCAAGCTCTAATCTGAATGCATTAAATCATTTAATATAATAAATCCCTGTGAGTGCACAGTGCTGTCAGATCAGAGCTGTCATTTCACCAGTTTAAATTACAGGTAGAATGAGCGTATGTAAAAGAGAAGGGTCTGAGGTGGGATTGTACTGGAGAGGAAGACAAAAGTACAGAAGGCAAGTATGGTGCTTTTTAAGACAAATGTGGTGTAATCAAGGGCTTTCATGAGGTTGGTTTAGTGTGGAGCATTTTGTGAGTTTGCTTTTTCCAAATAATAATTTAGCACTGCAATAATGGTCCAGAACATGCCAGAATAACAATGAAGTGAAACTGTACTGTAGACAGGAGGATCTCTTATCTAAAGACCCTAGATAGGCAGATAATGATTAATAAGGAAAAAAAATAGCTCTTTTTATTTTAAGTAATAGATGCGGAAGTGTCCAGGGATGACATACGTATTACTTTCAGTTAGTCTTAGTAAGAGGTTGGCAAACAATGTTCTGTAAATACCACCAGAGGCCATCATTCCTGAAAGCATTCCAGAATGCTTTTCTTTTTATAAGGGAGAAGTCAAAAGGTCATGTAGTATAAGCTTTAAACCTTAGAACAATTTTGATATCTCTGGAGAGAGCAATTTGCTCTGAACATGCAATCAAAACAAATGGTCATTCAAAGCACTAGCAATGGAAATATGTATTCTTTTTTACCAACTTCTAGTAACAGTACTGTCACATTTAGAAGCTCATACAAAAACATGTTTAACACTAGATCAGGCCTCAGTAGAAACTAGCACATGGCTGCTTGCTCCATTAAATACCTTTATGTGTGTTTGGTTAAGAAGAGGTGCTCCGTCTGGTCCTGATTGTGAGATACCAACTTCTTTGAAGATCAGCAAGTTGATCCTTTCTGAAACCTTTAAAAATCACCTTTTTGGAAACTTCTAAAAAATCGCTGATATGGCAGAAACAGAGGGTGAGGTTTCTTCACTTGCTGAAAAGGGTCACTGTTAAGAGAGATTTGAGATTAGAATTGTGTCAGCGTTCCCTCATGAAAAGTTATTAACTGTGGTGTTATGTCTCAGTGAAAGAAGGGTAGCTTTTTCACGTGTACTCAACAGTAAGGGCAAATCCATAGGGATTACTGTGGGGCAATTGATGTGCTGTAGGATTACATCCCACCTGACCCTTCTGGTACCTTGCTTGCTCATCCGTATGCATTGCAGTAGAGGTCTGCAATGTCTTCACCGATGAGAAATAAACCACTGAATAATCACATGGTTTACGTGTTTCAGCATATGCTATGCCATTATTCCTTGTGGACATTCTTGGCCTGCCATGATCATGGAATTAGCTACAGTGGTGTCTTGGTGGGTTTGCGAGCTTCCACAGTGTCCCTGGAAGACAGATTTGGGGAACTGATGCCTTTCAGATGCACTTACTACGCTGCTGCTGATGTGGGGGGGCTTGCATCTACATCATCCTGAACAGTAGCTAGCAGAATTGCATACCCCATTTATCCTAATACCTCCATATGATATTTATGAGTTATAGATCTTTAAATATGTGTATGCAGACTATAATGTGGAGAAACTTAGCTCTTGAATGTTACCTGGATGTTGGTAAGTGTTGATTCTGCTTGAGGATCTGCTTGAAATCTGCTTGCTGAGTGCCTAAGTAGAAATTATCTGGTTTTGTTACCTGGTTGGTGGTTTTGGCCCTGCACGTGGATTAAGATTTCAGAAAAACTGAAAGGTGTGTACAGCACTTGTAGTGACAAGAAGATTGAAGCTCTTCCCTGTTTGAATTGAGGACTGAGAAATCTGTGAAGAGGGAGGAGCTTTGGACCTGGCAAACTCTTAAATCTGGGTTTGAAAGTCTCTGAATTTCCACATCCTGGGCTCTCTCATGCAGAGAACCTGTCTATAAGGTAGCTTTAGGGTGAGGGTCTCAGGGAGCTGTGAATATTGCTATCAGACTATACTTTGAGAAAGAAACTTTGAGGCAAGTAGGCAGATATTATGCACCAGCTTCTTTTTCAGTCTACTTCACTCTGCACTATGTGTGTCTTGAGTTTTTTTGTACATAAATTCTCCATTTGTTTTACTTTGGTTTCTGTGAAGGGTGATTTCCACATAATTGGCAAATACTTGGTAAGTTCCAAGGAAGTAGAAAGATGATGGAGCAAGTTCTTGAGCCTGGAGGATCCTGTTGAATTTTGCTTTGAGACTATTGATTGTTTGATGAAAATCAAATCAAAGTACTGGAAGAGATGACTTGTATATGTGCTATCATCAAGAGTCAGTTTCTGTTCTTCATTAATATTTCCCCTCCCCAAACTGGGTGCCATAGTTGCTTCAGCAGAAACCTGAAGCAAAACTCGATAATGGCAAGTGTTTGTTTGAGACATTTTATTTCAGTCATTTCACAGTTGTTAAAGTAACAGAATAGGAAATGTAGTTGACTGACTGAAGGTTTCAGGTATGCTTGCGCTTTGTTGTGTTACAGGAATTGCATGCACTTGTTTCTTTTTAAAGTTGAAGAGATACTGGCTTGCTCATTAGGCTACTGTTTACTGAGGTGCTAAGGGAAATTGGTTAGGTTAGTTTTTAATGTGGTAACTGCTTTAAAAACATAATGCATTATATTCATGTGAAAGTAAATTATCATATTTGTACTCATAAACACGGTATGATGATGGGCATCTCCTTGATTAGTGTGTTTATAAAATCCTTTCCTAATGGGGCAGTGACCTAGAGAGTGCTATAGTAATTGGTATCAATTTGTAACCACAGGACTTCCAATGTCTTGTGAAGAAAGCCTGTTGCATTCAAAGTGGTAGTAAGTCTGAATAGCTATTGTTTTGTTTTACCTTAGTTTTTAAACAATATATGCTATTTTATATAAAACTAGCATGGAAACAACCGGCTGGGAAACACTACATTGGAAATACTTTAGTGTTTCTTCCTTGTGTAGAGTGCATTGTTTGCAAATGTCACACATGTGGGGAGGCTGAATATTTCTTTGGAGTGAGTTTGTCACTCCTGAAAAGAGAGAAATAGCTTGCCAGTAGATGGGATGAGGTTTAGTTTGAATATAATTGAAGTTGTGCCGTGACAAATCCTTCCTATTAATTAATAGGAACAATTTGTTGTGACAAGAGCCCCCTAATTAGCTGACAGTTTATAACTGAAGAATGGGGATTGACTGAAAACTTAGGACACTTCAACACCTAATGTAATTAAAATAAATGAGAACTGGATTTGGCATGCCTCAGTTATGTGGAAGATATATTTGCATGTCAGTTTGTGCTTATTGAGCATGTTGTATGGTAGTTCAAACATTGTGGGTGTTATTCTGTCTAGATTTTTAAAGTTGATGCACTATGTTCAGCAAAGCTTAAATCTGCAGAATTTCACAAATCTCAAATTATCTTAAGGCAGTTTCTATGTTGTTTTGGAAAATAAAGTTGAAAATTTCACTTCTACTTTTCTGATGTTATTATTTTGATAAATACATATGTAAACTTAACAATTAAGATATTTGGTTATGAATTTATACAGTCATCTTAACCTGACATTCTGGGGAATCTTGTTGGAGTAGTGTTTTGGTGGAGAGGGAATATTACTACTTGGTAGAACTCAGTGTGCTGTCACTTCCATATTTCCACTGGCACAGTTTGTCTGCTTCTCTAATCTGTTTTATGTAGTGATGGCGCACTTCTTTTAATAGTAGTATCAGAGGAGAAATGGAAATGTTTGGTGTGGGAAGTATGCAGAAATACAAAGCCAAAATAAAAGGGGAAATGTGCTTTCAAATTTGGTAGAATGGTATTTTCCAAGAATTTGTGACCTTATGTTGGGAAAACATACTGTATTTGTTTTGGTTCACAGTGTATTGAGCATGATTTTTCTAATTGTTTCCAGGGGTTTTTAGTGTGTTAATGGAATTAAAAAGTGGCAGGGTGCCATTTGCAGTTTATTTTTGTATTTTGCACACAAAACTTGTCAGAAATCGTAATTGTGAAATGCAAAGCCTCAATGTTATATTTTCAGTTTGGCTTCATTCCATTAGAGAACATGACTTTAGTGATTTACACTGGGCAGCATTTGTGGACAGCTGAAGAAAGAATTGCTGTTCCTTCACAGCAGTATGTGATCTCCTTGTTGGGCTACTCAGCCCCTAGTTGTCCTCCGGGCAGTTTGGACACAGACATGCCTGTCTGCAGCCCCGGTTCCACCGAAGGTGTGCAAGGAGAAGAGGATGCTGTTGGTCTACGAAGTCATACATAGGGGGAAAGGGGAAGACCTCTTGGTGTGGATTATATAGTGTGTTGGGAAGAACGGGGAGAATTGTTGGGAAGACTTCTTCATGGTACTGCCTCGGGAAAATTTGTATATGGCATTTGAGAGAAAGAATCCATGGGAAAATGGGTTTTATTCTGATACTCATTGTCAGTAAAAATGTTAGCTTTCAAATAGAAAATAATGCTGCCCAACTGGAAGAACAGTGATAATAGTCAAGTGTGTACCACATCCAGTTTATTAACTGGATTTCATGGGTTACATGTTAAGTATTAAACATTGATATAATTACTGATGTTCTCAGTTTCTTCAACATTCCAACCTGATGAATGTGACAGATTGTGCATCATGGTAATTGTTTCACAGTTTGAAACTGTACAGAGACTGGGTAACAGGGTTTTGGTTAACTAGTTTTTTTCTTTGTATTCATAGAACTAGAAGGTATTACAGTGAAAATCATGATTTCTAAATATTCTGAACCACAAAATATACCCTTTCCTGTGGAATTCCAGAAGGGATTTTCAGAAACAACAAAGATTTCACTTTTGCATTAGCTCTGCTTGCCTAAAACATGACACAAACATTTTTGCTACAAGACCATAAGTTTTATTTTTCTGCAGTGTTTTGATTTCTTTCCAGATATTGATGTATGAAATAGCATCTAAACTATTTACTTTCTTCTCTTCCAGGCTGCTGAGTCAGGAATAATAAAAGTGAAAACAATAGCTGCACGTAACAGTGATATTTTGGCAGGTAATTATTTACAGATGCAATGGGAAAAATAAGTGTGGGTTACAGATCAAAATGTTAAAAAGATGCCTTGCACACATGTACTGATTCTTGATGTCTTTCTGTATGGGCTATATCAATGATGCTTTACTTCTGGGCACCTAGCAAAAAATCCAGTACCATGAGAACTTTTTAATGCTACTTCTATTTTATGTTAGTGCTAGACTGATGCTGAGGAAGGTCTCAATTTTGAGTTGTGGCTCTTCAGAAAAAAATCATCCACTTAGAAAAAATGTCATGAAATGCGCCAAATTCTCAGTATTTTATTCACTGTGTTCACCACAGCTGTTGAGTGATCTCTGTGGAGTTCTGGGTATGACCCTCATCTGTTTAGTGTGTTTAGTATGAGTGTCTAGCCTTTGGGCACTTTTACCTGGCAGGCAAAAATCCATCTTGATCTGAGACAAGGTCATTCAATTTAAGGTGTACCACTGCCTTGAGGGACAGGAGGTATCTTGTGAGTTGCAGTTTTGTAAGTGCTTAAAACTGTATCTCTGACTTTCTTCAGCTTTATTGAATAGCTTGTAAATTGTTGGCTTCTTGCTAGTTGCTGGTAAAGCCTTTGGCCAGATTTGAATGTCCTGTATTAATACTGGGTGTCTACTGAAAGGTCCAAATAGAATAGATGTATAACTGTTTCTTCTTTTAAGGTGCTTAAATTAGATACTGGTAAGGAGGCACTTTCTAGAATTATTTGAAGTAGCAGTCCCAACCCTCAGTATTTCATTTTAATGCCTCTTTTTTATCTGTTTATTTTCTTTGTTTTTACTGCTGTCATGAATGCTGACATAAGTGGGAAAACTATGCCAGGTAATGTCAGCTATATCAAAATACACAAATGAACAAGAGAAATCTCTAGTTAGCCATTTGCGAAGCTGTCAACATTCTTTGGCATACTACTGTATGAAGAGCTTTATATTTTAGGAATCTGGTTTGTAATCCTGCAAAATTCTTTGATTTTGGATCTTCATTTCAAAGCAAACAGATGTGAAGGATTGTTGGTTCTGGGCATGGATAGGCAGTCTTTACTATTGTCTTTTTGAGGGTGCACTTTCTGTTAGTTGGTCAGATCTTACAAGCACTTGTCTTTTGGAAGTTTTTAGCTAGAATGTAGTTCATGTTTATTTCATTCAGCAAAAACCTGCAGTTCTTTTTGTTGTGAGATTTGAAAAACCCACAGATCCTGAAAGTTATTTTGATTAGTTAATCTTTGCTAATAGGATAATAATGTTTTTCGCAGTGAGAAACTGTGGAACAGAGGGGAACATATACTTTGCCTGCATATTATCCTAACATTCCATGCCTTAAACAAAAAGCCATTAAATAGTCTTAATTCTTTATGGACCCTTGTATATTTTTGAGACAATCAGTTGTAACCTCATCTTGCACATATGTTAATGTCAAGATCTCCTTTGTCTCGTATTTGTCTTCTATCTGTAGTGGGGTTTTTTGAGGAAAATAGTGTGTATACTTGAGTAACAGTGAAGCTGCAAAAGGCTACTGTAATTGTGAAATCTAGTGAAGTACATAGTTTTTGACTGCTAGATGATTTAAGATTATCTACTAGACATTCTAGTAATCCAGCAGGTATTTTGATCAGGATATGGCTTTTTCTTTGTACTTTGTTGTAAACTGCCATTTCACTAAAATAGATGAACACAACTGTATCAAGGCGGTTTGAATACATCGGCCTGATGCTTTCTTGAAGCATTACACTGTGAATAATTATAGAGACGTAGATGCAATCTTAAAGTCTTCACTAAAATCTTAAAAATCTTTGTTGTGTCTGCTGAGATGTGCTTAATTTGGCAGAACTCTAAGGTCATTGATCTAACTTCTTTCTGTTGGAAAAGTTAAGCTGAGCAGTTTCAAAGTCTTCATTCTTAGCAGTCAGTACATGCTTTATAATTTATTTATGAGGATTTGAATGATTTCAAAGGGAAAGTCAGCCTGTGCTTCATATCATTGGATGTCAATGTGAGAAATTATTTCCATGTGGCTCTGAGATACTCAATTTATACTTCTGTTCTAGAAGTTCTTTTAATCAGGATAGTAGTTAGTCACAATTATTATCTTGCTGGTGGAATGAAGGAGTAAATTTTGAACCCTGAAATGTTTTTTTTAATGTCATTCGTTATGATAGATTTATTTTCCAATATGTATTTACATAATTTTGGTAGCAAATGGAAGCAGACCTGGATATAAGAAAACTTCTGTGTATTTAAGACTGAAGCTGGTATAATGATCAGTACCAAACCAAGTCTACAAAACATTAATTTTTCAGCTTCATAGAGTAGAAATCCTTGTATAGATCTTGTTGGGAGACTGATTTTTAATAGATTATAAGAAAAGTACTGTAAATCGTGTAAATTATAATTTATCTTATTAACTCTTACACCATGTTTGCCATTCTTAGAACATTTGTGCCCATGTTAGAGTGAGTTCTCTTGGCAAATTGTTGTAGATGTTCATAGACTATACAGGCAGCTTAGACATCTAGCTCACACGTAGATGCTGACAATGAGACGCCTAAATTACATGTATTAATTGGAAAGAAACTTCTGATATTGATGTAGTAGCCAATATTTTGTTTGTAATTTGAAAATTGAAATGATATAGCTTGAAATCAAAGCAGATTGTTAAACAGGCAGTGAACCAATGTATTCAGTCACATTTATACTGTCATTTTAGTGGGTTTGATTAGGCATTTGGTGAAGGTCAGCCTCTGTCAGATGTAGAGCCAATACTGGCTCTAAGGAGGCTGCTGAAACTATGACTATATGTACGTTAATATCACCCTGTAAGAGCTATTACCTTACAGAAGGTTGGCATCTATAATTTATACTAGCCTGTTCTTTTCACAGAAACTCGTTAGTAATGTTAGTGCTTCAGTTGAAAGCTATCACGAAAATGTATTTCTGTAGCTTTTACCCTTGACATTTCACTTCAGATTGCTCAACAGAAAAAATAAAGTAGATCATGTTTGCATTCTCATGCAAAAATGTGGTTTTTGTTTGTGGTAAGATCTGTACTCTAAAAACGTGTGAACACGTTTCTCATTACACATAGACTAAAACAGAGTGTATGACATTCAGAGGAAGGACACACTGAACTTCAAACTGTGAGGAAATTTCTATTCTCTGACATGGTGATGAGCAGCTAAAATCTTAAGAGTTTGCATGAATGAACAGCCGTGCCTGCCAACAGAGCAGCACCCATCGGTCAGATTCCTGCTCTCCTGTCATCTTTCAGGAATCCTTCCTGATTTTTCAATTTTATGAACTTTATCTCAGATTTCCAGAATTACTTCTATGGGGAAAAGCTTTTTTAAACAACAGTGTGGAATGGTGTATTCATTGGGAAGTATTTTCCTCCTTAAAATCAAAAGAAAAAATAATAGTTTATGAAACTTGTGTACTTGTGTTTTCTGCTGACAAAGCTTCATTTTAAGAAGCTGCCCTTTCTCACTAAAAGGCTGGTTAAAAATTCACAGCCATGTGTGTGTACCCAGGATACAAACAGTCCAGTCTCTTTCTCCTCCTGTTTTGTCCATGGCATTTTGCTGTTTCGCTTTGTGCCCTTGCCGTGGAATGTCTCTCTGTGCCACACTGTTGCCTTTGAATTTGGTGCTGAGGTGAAGCAGAGCAGAAGGCAGCTACCAGCATGAGGCCCGTCATCACTGCAAGGCCACAAAAAGAGTTCTGGGATGGACAGAACCTTACATCTTCTTACTAACCAAAGTGGGTGTTCTGGATTTGAAAAGTTATTGTGTAAGGGAGAAGGTGCTTGGGATTAAGGGTAATTGTGGAAGTAAGATGTGGCAGCTCAGGGACTATCTTCACTTGGCTTTTCTTTATGATGCAAGAGTAAATCCCAGATTTCCAAGATTGGAGACTGCTTTTGGTTAACAGATATGGTTAACAAATTTTGCATTGTATTTTTCAAAGTATTAAACATTGACTGTTTCTATGTCTCTCTTTGAAAGCATTAAAAGAGAACAGCTCGGAGGTAGTTCAGCCTTTTCTAATGGGTTGTGGAACAAAGGAACCAAAGATCACTCAGTTGTGTCTAGCAGCCATACAGAGGCTCATGTCCCATGAAGTTGTTTCAGAGGTAAGATCGGTCTTTATATAAATACATGAGTACTCAAACTGAAGGTGAAGGCTTTTTTTTAGGAGGCTGTTTATATTGAGTGTAGTCTGCAAAATATTTCACTTGTATCTGTTTTTAAAAAATTGAAATTTAAAAGAAAGCATTTTTGACCATTAAAACAAAAAGGAAAATTGAAATTAAAAAAGAGATGATAAAGCATTAGTAATCTCTAGAAGGAAACTAATGAAAATTCAAACCAGTTCATTTAGTTTGTATTCTTACACTGGAGGAACAGAATGTGTCCTTGATAAATGTAATTCTGCCAGTTGTATTCACAAAGTTTGCTCTGTTTGACAACATGTATTATGTGTTTTTTACATTTTAATTTCAAAAATAAGATTAAATGGCTGCACATTTCCTGCAACTGTCAATGTCATGACATGTTATGCTACTGCATATATAGTTTGTTAGGAAGCTGGAGAAAATAATACTGTGCTTGCATAATGTAAAATTACACTTTTTTCTTCAATATGAATAATTTTTGTGAGTAAAAAGTCTTTGTACTGCTTCTTTTGTATTTTCAAGTAGAAAATAAAGTACACATTTTAATTTGAAATACACACTAAGAGATATCTGCTGTCAGTTCTTTAAAAATACCTTGGGAAGCTTGTGACAATGAAATTGGCTTTGTGTTCTCAGTGTGGTCCCATGGTATAAACAAACAGGCAAGTACAGTTACGAAATGCATTTTTGACAGTGCTGTCCTTATATGTGTGCACGATATACCAGTATGTAAGCATCTTAATTGTTGGCAAAAAATTATTTCATTTTAGGCTGCAGCAGGAAACATTATTAATATGCTTTGGCAACTGATGGAAAATAGTCTTGAAGAACTTAAATTGCTTCAGACAGTTCTTGTGCTTTTAACAACCAATACAGTTGTGCATGATGAAGCACTGTCCAAGGTAAGACTTTGTTAGTGGCAACCAAGTACATACAGTACAGTATGTGCAATATCCAAGAGGAAAAACAGAGATAACTTTCACATATGAAGTATTTGTAAATAAGGGAAGAGGGGAGGGGTGTTCTTGGTTCTGTTGTGTACCTGTTGTCTTTATATTTATACTCTGAAAACAGGATTTCTTCTGGCTTCCTTTTCAATTTGTTTTTTAATTCCTCCATAATAATACATTTCTTTCTTAATGCCCAGAGATGTAAGATTGTGTTGTAAGATTTCAGACTAACATGCGGATACCGTCTGAGCAGAGCCCACAAGTCATTTACATTAAAAAGCAGTAAAAGAAAATTCTGAATCTTGTATGGCTTAGAGCAGAGCACTTGATGTCATCTACTGGGACTTGTGCCAAGCATTTGACACTGTCTCACATGACATCCTTGTCTCTGAGTTGGAGAGTCATCAGTTTGGTAGGTGGACTACTCTGTGGATAAAGAACTGGGTGGATGGCCACATGCAAAGAGTTATGCTCAATGGCTCAGTGTCCACCTGGAGACCAGTAACGAGTGGTGTCCCTCAGGGATCGGTGTTGGGACCGGTCTTGTTCAACATCTTTGTC
>JASSUY010052089.1:14470-33208 GCA_032466535.1 Forpus xanthops | reverse complement strand
TCCCTCCCCAGCATCCCTATAGGCCCCCTTCAGATACTGAAAGGCTGCTATGAGGTCTCCATGCAGCCTTCTCTTCTTCAGGCTGAACAGCCCCAACTTTCTCATCCTATCTTCATATAGGAGGTGCTCCAGTCCCTTGATCATCCTGGTGGCCCTCCTCTGGACTTGTTCCAACAGTTCCATGTCCTTTTTGTGTTGAGGACACCAGAACTGCACACAATGGTGAAGTGAATGGTACTTGGAAAGTTCAGATAGTTGCTAGATGCTTGAAGAAGGCTACCTGTTAACTATGTGTTTGAGAATACTTGTTTGATGGGTGCACTTTTTAAAAGACCTATTGGCTCTTGATTCTGTACCATGCCCAAAGAAGCAGTGGCCATGAGGTAAAGTATAAGTAGTGCCTATTGTGCATTAGTCACTAATTTTCTGAGTTAGTTGGATCAGTGTTTTTTTTTTTTTCTGATTATATGGGTCATCTAACTGTTCTTCGTTATGAGAGTTGCTATCCTTTATACTAAGATTCAAGGAAATGCTTGTATTACTTAATTTTCAAAGCTTCCATAATAGGCTTAGTGGAATTTTCCACTTGTTTACATTCACACTGTAAATCAAGCATTCTGGACTCTATTGATGGATTAATAGCACAATTGCATCTCCACAAATCTCAGTTCTAGACATGGATCTAGTTCAGAAGTTGCTAGTTCTTAGTGCAGAAGTTATAAGCTTCACAAAACTAACAGATAGTAGACAGAGTTTACAAAGCACTGATATTAGTACGCAGAAAGGAGAATGGTAGAATAGCTAGATGGTGCATTTGCGAATTATAAGAAATTAATTGTGTTCCCATTCTATTAATGGAAAAGAATAGGATTATGTCCTACTGCTGTTTAAATTGTAAGTTATCTTGATCTTAGGATATGCTTTTATAGAATAAAAAATTGAAGTTCTATTTTAATCTTTCAGATCACTGTAACTTTGTAAGTTGCTAATAAACTTTCTTGATTACAATCGCAAACTTGTGGAAGAGAAGCAAAATGATTTTTTCTTACACTGAGTCTTTCAGGGTAAAAGGAGAAACTTCAGCCGGAACACCAAAATCTGATCTGAGTAGATGTGAAGTTCATGTGTTTGGTGAATTTGATATTCCAATCAGCCTCCTTTATTGCTTTGATTTTGGTGTTCATGTGCATATTTGATGTTAGGAAAAAATAACAGCTTTTTCAAACAGGGTTAAAATATAAATTGAGGGAATGAATGTACAAATATGAGATGAGTGCTGTTAAGATGATGTATCTGGAAAATCTTTCTCTTGTTTTTACTGTAGGAGATCAACCTACTGGGTGAAATCTTTGGGAAATAAAATGGCAAATGAAAAAATAGATTGTGTCAAAAAAGAGAAAAAAAAGACAAACAAAACATTGCAGGTACCTAAAATACTCATTTTAAGAGACTGAAAAGATTTAGAAGGTTTTTGTAATTCAGAGATGAAAGTTGAAAAGATCATTGTGTAGCAGGTTAGGATACTAGTCAATTCAGACTACATTTCTTTCATACTTCTTTCTTCCCTTCATGCTCTCTCCCCTGGCATGTAATGTTTTCTGAAATAAGTATACTTCATTATCACTTACCCTAAACAAAATGTATGTAAGTGTGAAAAAGAGTGAAGAAGGGTGTTTCAGAATCTAGAGGGTTATAACTCCATCATTTAGTGGTTTTTTCTTCCTATTTGAGGATCATCTTGCAGGGTTGTTTGACCTTTTTTTTATTCATAAAATAAAAAAAAACAACCCCCCAAATGTTTGGTTTTCTAGGTTCATGATATATGGAGAAAAAAAACTCCTCAAGGCTTAACACAATCACATACAATATCTAGTCAAATATAATAATGCTATAGGAGATATGACTATTAGTCATGAATTGCTGACAAAATTGCGTGTCTAGTTATAGATCATAAAGATGCCTGTAATGATGAAAGTTTATTAGTTTTTTGTTGGTTTTGAACAGACTTAAAAATGGCAGATACATCTTTCTATTGCTGCCATTAAAGTGCCAAGACTGCTTCCTCATGGAAATGTGTCATCCCTTAGCATTTTGGCTTTATATCAGCTGTGCTACAAAATAAGCATTGTTCGTTGTTTTGTTGGGGTTTTTGTTTGTTTGGTCTTTTTTCTTTTTTTGTTCTCAAAGGAGGGAGTTTTACTTTTCAGGAAGGTGGGACAATCTAGCAGTCAGAATGGGGGCATTATTATTTTGGGAGAATGAGGGAGTTGCCTTCTTAATGCCAGTTTTATTTCTTCATTGTGAGAATAGAGAGGGTGACAAGTGGTAGACAATTCAATGATTTTAGGACTATACTATCTGGTCTTGGACGAGATAAAAACAGTGTGAAGCTAGCCTAGAAAAAAGGGCTGAGCTAAACTGATCAAGACACAAGTGCTAGATGAGCTGGTTTCCAAAGACAGTGCAAGAGGGGGATGGGACTCATCTTTTTTTATGGCAGAGGGTTACTAGCTCATCTTTCTCATAGCATCTTGCTCTGGATCACTAAAATGAGTTTATAATTTCCTCTTTGAATGAACTGATTGAGCATGTATTTCTGCATCCTGATGTTGGCAATAGCTAGATGGCTGTCCCTTCTGTTTTGTGTTATCTCTTTGGTTTTACTCTTACCAGCCTTTCTTTTGGTTCATCTCATTTACTGGTTTACAAAGCTTTTACTGGCCTTCTGAGTATGATTCTCTAAGGGGTTTTCATTTTTTCTCTGGCCACCTTAATTCTACTGATATTCAGCATATACATAGTTCCTTCTAGTAATTACTCACAACAGTTCTGTTATTTGGTAGATTGCTTTTTTTTTTTTTTTTTTTCCTGTGAGAATGGAAGCAGTAGGAAAAATATTTGGAAGCTGTAAGTTTTGTATTTCATTCTAAAATTGGTAAAATTCATGTCCAGATGCATCTGTATTCACACAGATATGCATGAATTGATAAGGTGTAGTTTCTGAAGAAGGGCCCTATCCTGTACTTAAGAGCTCTGCCTTAATGCAAGATGTACCACTGGAAGAATTAACTGTAGTAAGTTGAGATGGTTCGGGAAGAATATTTTCTTTAACAAGTAGGATTTTGAATATCAGAAGTGATTAATCAGATCATAAGAATCACTAGATCAGCTCTAAGGTTTATGTAGGTGTTTCTCCGTGCTAAAAGCTGACACTTGGGTAAAGGCCACAATTCAATTCCAGCTTCTAAAAGACATAGTGTTATGGTGTGAAGCTATTTCAGGTAATTGCCTAATGTGAATTATAGCAATGGGCCCTCATTAATCAAGCTTCAGTTCACAACTGAAACAGTGCATGCCAGTTCATAGGGGTCATCTTTATATTTGATTATATTTTCATTTAATAATATGGAACACAGGTCTCTTGCAGTTCTTAGAAATTATTTCATTTATTTGTGATTGTAGCCATTTTGGGCATCAAATGCCAAATAAAGAATCCTGGAGTATTAAAAGTTGTAGACCGATTTACAAGATGCAGACAGATGTCTAAATAAATTTAAAAAAGCAATTTCACTAGTAAGATATAGTTCCTTTTCATTCAGTTCTGTATTATGGGCTTGAAAAGGCTAAAGAAAAAATCATTTATATTTATAGAATCGTAGAATGTTAACAGTTGGAAAGTACCTTCAGATCATCTAGTTCCAACTCCCCTGCAATAAGCAGGGACACTTCCTACTAGATCGTATTGCTCAAGGCCTTGTCCAATCTGGCCTTGAACAAAGTCCTTCTAGCTAAATAAAAGTATCTCAGAGGCATAATTTGTCTAAACTTGCATACGTTTTCATTATGAGACAAACTCTGACTCATAAATATGCAGGGATTAAAGATTATGCTGTGGAACACAACTGGCCTAATAGCATGTAAAAGGGATTTTAACTGAGAACAAAACCAAAATGAGACACTGGGATCAGTAGTTTGATGTAAAGCTGATTGTCCTGTGCTTTCCTTCCTTAGCTCTGGCAGTGTCAGTTGTATTTAGGAACTTCTTGATGGTGTCAGTATGGTTTAGCAGAATTTGGAAAAGAAGTTATTGCCTGTGAAATACTTTTTTCCCTACATTTCTGAGAATCTGAGCCTAAAAGACAGAAAATATATTTAGCCCCTTTGGCTGATCTTGCCCTTGCTTTCTCTTTTCCAGATAATCATTAATGTTGTATTAAAATCGACTGCTTCCAGAACCAAGATGTCCAGCTTTCCTCTTTCCTTTCTTAAATCTTTCAAGTACCAGGAACTTAATTTATTGATTGATGTAATGTCATAATACCCTTTCTTCACAGGCTATTATGTGAAGAATTACAAAAAAGGGAATGTAGAATGATTCACCCCTATTAAATCGAGGAAGTATCAACATTGCAAAAACCTCTGGTCCTTTTGGGCTTAATATTCCCTGGAGTCTAAACTTCCTGAAGTCTTAAGGACAACAGGAAGGCTTCTCAGTGATCCTGTTAATTTTACATTCTTTCTACTTACATTTTCCAGGCACTGGAGAGCTAGTTCTTCTTTGAACATTTTATTAAAGAAAACGATCTGCAGCCTGGGTGTCTACATTTGGCTTTCGTATCAAAGTCCCTTTCTGAATAAGAGATCTTCTCCTCTTCAGACCTTGAGGCTCACACTGAGCAAGAGCCAAGAGAAACGATTTTTTCTTACCTATGTTTCCTCTGATCTGCAGCTTTCTTTGATGAGTAGAAAAATTTTGAACTAAAATTTTTTGTGAACTACCTCACTGCAAGAACAATTGGAATGAAGATGGGCTGTGGGATCTGTCCAAGGACCAAGAACAAGGACCCTTAAAATATTTTAAACAATATTATTTACCACACAAATATTCCCACTTCTGAAGTAGTATTACAATGCAAGATTTATTAACAGATTTTAAAAAGCACAATGATTCCCTCTTGCTCTCTGTGCTTGGATTTAGTAAAGTGCAATGTATAGAATCATTGAATAGTTAGGGTTGGAAGGACCTCAAGATCATCTAGTTCCAACCCCCCTGCTAGGGGCAGGCACACCTCCCAATAAACCATGTCACCTAAGGTTATGTGCAACCCAGCCTTGAACACCGCCAGCAATGGAGCATTCACAACTTCCCTGGGCAACCCATTCCAGTGCCTCACCATCCTTACAGTAAAGAATTTCTTCCTCAGATCCAATCTAAACTTTCCCTGTTTAAGTTTGAACCTGTTATTTCTTGTCCTATCACTACAGTCCCTCATGAAGAGTCCCTCCTCAGCATCCCTATAGGCCCACATCAGATATTTGAAGGCTGCTGTGAAGTCTCCGTGCAGCCTTCTCTTCTTCAGGCTGAACAGCCCCAACTTTCTCATCCTATCTTCATATGGGAGGTGCTCCAAGCCCCTTGATTATCCTCGCGGTCCTCCTCTACACTTGTTCCAACAGTTCCATGTCCTTTTTATGTTGAGGACACCAGAACTGCACACAATACTCCAAGTGAGATCTCACAAGAGTAGAGTAGATGGGCAGGATCATCTCCCGTGATCTTCTGGTCATGCTCCTTTAGATGCAGCCCAGGATAAGTTTGTCTTTCACCACAGAAGGCTGCCAGATTGGTCAGGCAGGATTTCCCCCTGGTGAAGCCATGCTGGCTGTCACCAACCACCCTGGTTTTTTTTCATGTGCCTCAGCATGCCTTTCAGGACAATCCGCTCCAAGATTTTGCCAGGCACAGAGGTGAGGCTGGCTAATCTACTCGGCTCATCCATTTTCCCCTTCTTGAAAATGGGGGTTATATTTCCCTTTTCCCAGTCATTGGGAACTTCACCTGATTGCCATGATTTTTCAAATATGATGGACAGTGGCTTAGCAACTTCATTTGCCAGCTTCTTCAGGACCTGTGTATGGATTTGATCAGGTCCTGTGGACTTGTATAAGTTCAGTTGCCTAAGATGTATCTTAGTTGCATTGTTGAGTTGATGCTGCAGTTGGGTACTGAATTGAAAAAAAAACTGTTTGCACTGAATTTAGATTAAAAATATAATCTCTAAAGTTTGTGTGTGGCAGTTTTGTGGAAGACTACCTGCTAATTACACAAAAGTTGCTTATGTTAAGATAATTACATGATCTTCTAACTCTCCAGCTTTTGTCACAAGGTAAGGCTACAATTCACCATTATTTCTTACCAGAAGCAGTCTTTGAGTATGAACTGTTCAGGTATTAAACCTTTGCCCTACTCCTTTGAAAGACTGTCCTTCCTAGCTATTGTAATTTGAAGGAAAGCAAAATAATTACTAACTTCATTACATATTTTTTCCATTAACTTGGTCTTTAGATCACTGCTTATTAGATACTTACAATTTTTGTGCTGTTTATTGGAACATATCAATGGAAACTTGAAACTGGTCATGTAGTTTGTAGTACAATTGATCAGAGGTGTGTTTATATCTTTAAAGCTTGTAGACCTGATTCATACAGAAGTTGTTGATTAATGTATAGATAGGAAGATAGTATGGTGCAGTGCTGCAAATTGTAAAAGATAAAAAAGCCCCAAACCTCCCTTCCAGCCTCTCCCAACTTCTCAGGTTGTGGATGAGCATCAATTGTCATGCAAAGAAGGTCGTTATTGACATCTGAATCTTTTTTATTTATTGTAGCTGACTTTGGTCTTGCAAAGCAAAAGCAAGAAAATGGCAAACTTGCATCAGTAGTGGGAACCATTCTGTACTCATGGTAAGTACACCTGCATACAACATCCAGTCCAGTGACATCTTAATTGTTACATTTTTTTTGAGCAGGCAGGCAAGATTTAATTGAGTAAGGAACAAGTTGCAAGTTGCCTACCCACAGTGACAGCAGTAGTTGGTTGCCTACCTGTTTTTCTGTTGCCTGTGGTGGTTACTGTGAGTTAACTTGGTGCAAAAATGAAGTAACTGTGGTTGTGTAGTAACTTATTCATCTATCTTTACACTTAAAGAAATGTGTTTTCAAGTTATAAAAAGATATATGTAAACAATAGAATTAATTTTAAAGGCTTCTAATGTAATTGTGGATTCAATGTTCAACTACATTTTATGTGTGGACAGTTTACCTTCTGAACTATTCGTTAATGGATTTGTTTTGTATCAGTAGGCATTAGGTTTTAGTAATTGAAATGAAAAAATATTATCTGCAGTTTGAAATTTTCAGTGGTGGAAAAATATGAGACACACGGTTTGCAATTTAAGCTTAATAAATACATAAATGACTGCTCTCAGCCTTTGCCTTAGACAATACATTATTCAGTCTGCTGAATGAGCTGCAATTTCCTTTGGCATCCCATCTGCAAGCAAGCCAAAGTGAGGAACCATGTTGTGTTAAATTGCTGTACCAATATAGCTACCTAAGTTCCTAGATTACTACTGTCTTGTGTTTTGTTTTCTCAAGAGCACAGAATAGAAAACATATCCTATCCAAAGGTTCCTCTCAATATGTAAACAGTTTACATAATTGAAAGTATTATACGAGTGTCAGATTCTCTCAAAAGTAAGTGTGGTCAGGTCAGAGTATTGATTTTTGTGCTGCATGATGGATAAATAACAAACATGCCTGTTAATTGAGGTTATGGTATTATGAACAAAAGGAAGCAAATGTAATCTGGGTAAAAATCCAAATTGTGGCAAGTGGAAGCTCAGTATTCAACTAATAGAAGTTGATGTGTTCTGGCCCTGTCATTTGAGCTGAAAATTTCTGATAATTGAAATGCTAACATCAGAAGTCAATTAAGGAGTTGCTAATCTGGATCTCTCCATTTGCAAAATTATTGGTTAAACTTTGCCAACCCTAACTACTGCTTTATTAAGGAAATATGTTTGCAATATGTTCAGCTGAAGCTTTGCAGATCCAAATATTCCTCATTCCTTCATGGGTTTGCTCCAGATTCTTTTAATGCCTTTTTACATACAGCCGCTGTTCCTTCTCTTCAGGGTCACTGTGTTGCTTCCACTCAGTGTTGCGCTTGCTTAAGGTTAGAAGTCAATTTCCTTTTTTTAGTGACTTTATGGTGTTCTTGTTCCCATTACTATAAATTGCCACTATAAATTGCCACCTACAATGAATGGCACATAAACAAACCAAGAATGTTGCACAGCATGGAGTCTATAATATTGTTTCCTGTTTTCATCAGAATTTTTAATTTATAAAATATATGCTAATAAGCAGAAAAAAACTGTTAAAATGTTATATCTTAAGTAAAAACTGGAAGTGCTTTCATCCTAAATTTCTTATAAGACCGCTGTACTGGCTGAGGCACTGACAGTATATTTCTCAGAAGTTTACAGGCATTTTTGATGTCAGTCTTCTTCAATCTTCTTTTCTGCTCTGGGGACCACATGTGATGGACATATACTTCCAGGATTGCTTGCTGTGTGTGGCTGTAATAAATAGTTAAAAGTTCCAACCTACTGGGGGAGCTGCTGGTGGCTCCTCAAAATTAAGAGGGAGAGTCAAGAACTCAGGTATTCAGCAGTTGAATGCAATTCATGTTGCTGCTTTTGAGATTGCTACTTGTGGTTTCCTAGAGACAGAATGATAATGTCTGACAATCCCTAGAAATTATGAAATCCTAAAATGGCTTCAAGAGTGAGTCCTTGTAATGTGTATTACACCTTAAAGACTAATGCTTATGCTGCTTCTTAGTGAGAAAAGTAAGTTGCTTGGGGGGCTGCCTCAGCTGGGAGGCTGCTGTCAAAATACTCCTGAAGCATAGCACAGTGATATGTTTGAAGGATATCATAATGTGTATCAGCAGATAGTACTGCTGATCACTGTGCTATCAGCAGTGATAGTTTGGGTGGTTAAGTGTAGTAAAAGTTTGCTGTAACTAGTTACGTGCTATGGTTTTCAGCTCCTCTGAAATAATTGGTTTTGTTTAGTCACAATTGGGCAGAGAAGCTGTTGATGGGAAGTTATTGTGCTCCTTTGAGCAGCAGTTATGGGTAAACTGTCTGCGAATTAGATTAGTCTATAGAAGTGTCAATTTCCAAACCTGCCACTGATGTCTTCTCACATTTTATAGGAAATTTTAATTCGATAGTAATGTTCTGTAGGTCAAAATACTCTTTCAATTATTATTTTCTTGGTTTTATATTTGTTCATACCATATTTATTATCATTTATACCCTGTCTTTGTGTATTAAAGTTCATGTCAGACCTAAGACTTGGCACTTCTTTTTCTACCTCTTTGTCCAATTATTTGGATGTAAGCATGAAGAGAAAATACCACTTACATGTTGCAGTCTCTCAGTAAGTGGCCTTTTGGGACATTACTTGTCAGTTCTGTTCCACAAGCAAAATCATGGAAGCAGTGATCGTTGCCTGTCTGCAGTCAGAAAAGAGAACAAGAGTACTTTACTGATGGTTTTGTATTTAGAATGTATGTTTGAGTAATATCTAAAATGACAGGCTAAAGCATTGAAGTCTGCAATGTCATAATAATTTAAGAATGTTAAAAAGGCTTTGCAAACTGCTGAATGCACTGGATGTCATCCTTCATGGTACTTTGCTAGTACTCTGTATAACAGTGGGCTTTTTGATATGGAAACATGCTCACAGAGTGAGATGAACTGATTGAGAATTTTAAAACAAGTCATGAAGCATATAGACAAGTCAGAGACTATAGACTCGATCAGTGCTTGCGCTGATTGGTTTAAGTGACTGGATGGTTTAAGTGGATGTGAAGGGCTATAAAATAATCAAAATATTGGTAATGTATATCTACCAAGAGCAGCAATATTAGTTCCTGCATTAAAAAAAAAGGTGAAGAGAAAGAGCTGTGCCATTTTTGAGTGGCAGAAATAGCTTTCTTCTCAATAGACAAGCCAATAGTTCCAGGTAGTTTGAGAAGGAACCCACCCTTCCTGGAGCAGACAATATAGTCTATAAATATCACTGTATGTACCAAACATATTTGTATTTGGGATTAACTGAATAAATTTGCTAATGGATTTTTTTTAAAACTGTGTCACCATAAAATACTATCAGACACTGTTTTATGTTTAGAGAGGGGCTTATATGTTTTGTAATTGTGATGGTTTTGAATTCTACTTCATACTGGATTTCATCCTAATTAAATTCTTTTCAATTGGTTATGTTGATGAATTAAAAAAAAACAGCAATGTGTATGTTTAGAATACCAAATGTATTAAATAGATGCCTTTACACTTAATACATTAAAAATTGAAGAAAACACTGCTTTAGGGAATTGATAATGAATTCTGAAGTCTTTTTCCAGCTAATAAGTCACCAGAAACAATCTGCTGTAAGTCAGTGGTGACAGTCTTTATTATCCTGCTGTCTCAAAGGCCTTCCTAGAAGAAACACTGCAAATTGTACATGGTTATAGAGAATTATGTTTCCTTTCACATATATCTGCCATTTATTTGTTTCACAAAAGGGATTGTAACTTATGAAGGGGATATTCTGTCTACAGATTAAGAGATTGTTCAGCCTGGAGAAGGGAGACTCTGGGGAGACCTTACTGCAGCCTTTCAGTTCTTAAAAGGGGCTTATAAATAAGTCAGGGAGAGACTTTTTATCAGGGCCTGTTACAATAGGATGAGGGGTGCTGATTTTAATATGAAAGAGGGCAGATTCAGGCTGGATGTGAGCAGAACATTCTTTACAAGGAGGATGGGAAAATACTGGCACAGATTGCCCAGAGAGGTGGTGATTGTGCCATCCCTGGAGACATTTAAGGCCAGTCTGGATGTGGTTCTGGGCAACCTGATCTAGCTGGTCTAATTGAAGATGTCCCCCACCTCATTGCAGGTAAGGGGGTGGACTAGATGACCTTTAAGGTCCCTTCCAGCTCAAACTATTCTATGATTCTATGACATATTCTATGTAATGGTTACAATAACTGCCTCAGGTATCATTAAGAAGTAGGTGAGAACGTTCCACATTCGTGAACTAACTTGATCTTTCTGAAACACAGTTGTTCTAAAATGTCAGAAAACTGATATATGGAAGAATTTTCTGTAACATTTGGCTTTTTTTGCTGAAGTTGAGGTGTTTTTTCTTCATGGTGTTTTGAGGAAATTCTCATTATAGTGGAAAATGTGGGGACTTCTATCACTGCTACCAAAACATTTTTTTTTTTTCCAGAGGTAAATACAGATCTCTTCATGCTTTTTTCCTTTTCACAACATTTCCAGTTTTACTCCCACGTATAATACTATATAAGAATGGACATGGTATTAAGTAAATTATTTTTTTGCAGTTTTTACACAAAACAATGATTTTTCTTGTTACAATAACTTAATGATTGAATAAGAGAAAGCACATGCCACTGTAACACAATACAGCTCTTGGACTATATGGAGATATTATTAAGGTAAGCGCCAGAGCAGTAAGTGGCCATGTTTTATTACAGAAACATTAATACTGATTTTTTAAGGGTATGCCCTCCTCCTTTTACCTCTTCCTATCTTGTCAAGTAGTAGATTCACTATCTACTTCAAGGAATGGCAGGCCAGTTGAGGCTTAAGAATTACTGGAGGCAGCATGAGGTGTGTTAGGCATCTCACTGGAAGAACAGCCATGTCAAAAACTGACTAATGAGTAGAAGGCCAAACATTCATAATACTCTTCTAGAATAATTGAAATCAAGAAAATAATTAAAATAAATAATAGGATAGACATCTGGGTAAGAAATGCTAAGAAGGGGTGTTGATGTCTTCTAATAAGAACTTCACAACTGAGTCATCTGCAAGCAGAGCAGCCTGTAGTCTTTCCTTCCATTTCCTCTCTTACCATAAATGACCGTATTTCCTGCTTGAGATGCATCCCTAGCCTTATCAGGGTCTTATTTAAAATAAACATAATGAAGAGTCTGTTATGGATGAAAGAGGTAGTACAGTATTATACTGGAATGCATCAGTGAGTTAGCTGTATGATATCAACTGCAGATGCGTTGTCTGTCTAGTTTTGCACAAATAAAGATATCCTAAACTGAGAGATGCAGGGGTGTGTTGCAAATGTAATTTCTTGGTAGGTTTAGTTGACTGCTATTTACAAATCATCATATACAGTATTATCTTTCTACTTCATATCTCAAGGGGAATTAATAAAAGCTTTAGTTTGTTCCTGAAAGGAATTCTAGAGGGAATTTAGAGAAGGATACTGTGGAATGAAATGTTTTTCTCATCATAGGATCATGTGATAATTAAGTTTAGGTCACTTGTCCTAGTTTGCTTCTGGCCTGTTTCTCAGGGGAGTCTATTACAATGACTAGGGAGTGAGCTGAATAGAATGAGGGGATATTTCAAAGCCCTTCCTTCTCTTTAGTCTGCTCAGTTTCCCATCTAGCTTTACTTTTTCAGCTGATGTTTGTAAGTGAGCCATCAAGCAATTGATTCTCTGTTTAATAGTAAAATATATGTAGCAAGTTATGCCTATATTATTATGTTATGACCCTGTGTGCATATTTCATCTACTGGCATTCATGAAGGCTTTTGCAGGCTTTATTTAGATTTGGGAATTTAGAATTCTATATAAAAGAAAACAATGAAATCACAGTCTCATTAAGGTAAAATTTTCAGCTGTCAGCTTTTTTTTTTTCTTCTTTGCATTTAATCCATGCTGAGTGTAATTGCTAGACAGAAAAGTAATTCATTATCTTGTATATTAGGTTCCAGCAAATCCAAATGCTTAAAAAGTCATCTAATTCATACCTTACTGTGAGAAACAAATTACTGTCAGAAACAAGTCTCTGTGTGGCTGGAATTCATCTTGCTTATATGTAGAAATACAAAAGCTAGGAATCTAACTAAAGTTAAGCAGCAAGATGATGACTGAAAGCAAGGGAAAAAATAGGTTGTTCAGTTACGACTTTCATCTTCTTAAACAGCTATTTTCGAATAAGATGAATCAATAGCTTGATGTGCCTGTCTCTCTTAATTTGCTATAGAGGGATCTACAGCACTAGCTTAGCATAAATCTAACTTATAGGAGTTTAAAGTTGGGTGAAATTAACACCTTATATGAAATCATTTATTAAGAATTTAGTTTTACTTTAGAGTTGTTGTAGAATGGGATTTGTTACTGCTTGCAGTCATCTTTTTGCAGATAGATACTTGTTTTTCTATGTTTCCCTTTCAGTTTTAAATATTCATGTGACTTCTTGATAAGCCTGGTTATTTGGATAAAGGCACTGAACAAAGTTCATTTTGAAAGACATATAGCTCAGTAAGCAAAATCCTTTACCATATTTTAAGTGTTCAGATTTTTTGTTCCATAGATAAGAAGGAAAACTGTTTTATTTTTTTGAGTTGTTTGCACAGCTACAGTCTTACATATCTTCTAGGAAATTGCAGTTATAATTCACTGGAAATGATCCCTGGTTTGAAGGAATTGATTCTTAGAAGCATTTGTCATATGTATGAGTAGCTTTTTGAGTATTAGTATTTCAGTTTTTATGTGTATAGATAGCATTTTGCCACAACTTACAGGTAGAATTTGTCTACAGCATTTCTGTTGAAAATCACAACCTGACAATCTGTTAGATATTTTCTTACGAATAAGAGCATCAGATGTGCTGACCATGTGACACTTCCTTTTAATCATAGAATCATAGAATAGTTAGGGTTGGAAAGGACCTCAAGATCATCTAGTTCCCCAAATTCACATTGAAGGGAGGTTTTATTTTTTAAGTTTCAGAATCTGGCTTATAATTCCTCTGGTTGTTTTACACTTTATTCCAGGATATGCTTAAAGGATTAATAGGTGTAAATTAGAGCTTTAATATTTTCTTCTTTTACAGCTTCCTGGATGCTCTTTATGTAATACTGGAACACTAAAGTACATATTTATGATACTTTGGTTTGTCCTTATCATTTACTCAGAGATGTGTATGATAATCTTGAAAATACAGAAGCATAAAAAAGTTGAAACACTACGCACATTTTGAGCTTGATTAGATAATTATATTTTCATTACAGTGTGAAAGGTGGCAGTTCATGACATTCTTCAGTAATAATAAGACAACTGAAGGAAGAAGAAGCTTGCTATAAATGTCACCTTTTTTAATAGAACCCACAACGCTTTTAACATTGTCCTTGGAACAAGTTTTTTAAAAAGTGAAGTCCTAGAAACACGTAGTAGTTTTGCAATTTTTTTTTTCCAGATCAACAGATACAGTGTATAGACAAATAAGCCAAATTCAAACAGAATTATATATTTATGAGACATTTCCCAATGTGCCTACGCACTGTATCCTCGATGAGAGGAAAAAACATTACAAATAGAAGCTTAACTTTAAAGTTCATAGAAAGTCTTCAGTTGGGAGTAAAAGCACATAAAACCCCATGAAACTCCAACAATTGCAGTTTGCCTGTAAAGAATACTTCAATATTGATAACCCTGGCCCTGGAACTATGTTGCTTCTCCCAGTTTTTGTTGCCAATATAAGTCAAGAGTACTGTACACCGTGTTCCTGAATTGCTGTATTTCTGGAGTGATTTATTCATAGAATATCCTACTGGCTGCAAAGTTCTAGAGACCCAAAATGTGTGAATGGTACTGTGTAAATATTTATACACACATGTATAAAAATAGATACACACAGACCTGCACACACACATATATGTAAAAATCAATGAGAATGTTCATACTTGTAAAGACATTAATTCAGTTTAGATAGCATAAAATAGCTATTTTCAAGCTTTTTTTTTTTTAGTTTATTTTTTCTACATTGTCAAGTTAAGCATAGGTTCATTTATGCAACTAGCAACACTGTTTCTGGCATAACTATATTTGAACGTATTGTCACATTGATGTTTTCTACATTTTCAAGTACATACAGTCCTCTATGTTATGAGAACTTTTGGCAGCTTTTTTATTTTACCTGCTGCCAGTGACAGTTAAGTAGAAGACTTTGAAATTGCCCAGTGGTGTCCCAGAAAGTATTCAACTGCCATAGCTATGCAAAAGTGCCTTTTTGCTACTGCTTCCTGAGGTTCAGAAATAACTTATTTTCACTAGTGCTGAAGGTTCGCATGTGTAAAAGCTGTGAAAATACAAAGTTGTCACCAAAAAAAAAACCAAAACAACCAAAAAACCCCTTCAACAACCAATCGATAAAATAAGAAACAACCAACAAAAAACAAACCCAAAACCAAAAGAAGCATTATCGAATAAATACGTGAATCTTTTCTAACTGCCAGAGACATATGCCCTTGCAGAAAAAGTAGACAGTTCAAAGATGGGAGAACACATAGTAGTTGAATGTACCTTGCTGGTTGTCATCTTCTGAATATGAACACAGAATTCCTCACTGTAAAATTCTCCTGCTCTTTTCAGCAGTTTTTGATGTAGTTTTTTATGCTTAGAAAAAAGAACCAAAAAGATATGTGCTGAAACTCTTTATTTATTTTCTCAGTGCAGCTTGATTTTGAAAAATGTGACTAAGTTTTTCTCACTTAGAAAAGGTAAAGAAAAGATTTCTTGAGCATTATGAGCTAAGAGTAAAACTGAAAGCTGTGTTTCACGGGAAGCTGTTTTTATATTCGTAAAGCTGTCCTCTTGCCAGTCATACTTAGTATCTCTCTTCCCTAGAAAAAAAAACCCAGATTGTGCCAGTACCAGTTGTACCCATGATAGAAACCGTGTCAATTAAATTTTTCAAGGGGAAAAAAAAAAGTAAAAAAAGTATCCCAAAACAGCCAAGCCACTCCTGGGCCAACAGAAGTATTTGCGTAAGCATACAATGATGAACTAGATTAGAGATCTGACCTGGCTGAAAAATAATTTAGGTTGTTTCTCAGATACATCAGGTCTTTGATCTGACTCATAATGTCACTGTAGAGGTACTTGAGCTGGCACAGCAGAGCAGGCAGTAATGAGTGATTGGGAGAAACAGGACCAAAACAACATCTTGACTTACAATAGTTTTCAAATATACAGCCTAAACAGCTTGCCACATGTGAGCCACTTTCTGACCTTCACAGTTTTGTGTGTATTCTGAGTTCTGGGGAAAAGAAAGTAGGCTTGAGTGAGTCTTTGCACTTAGGAATTAATTAAATTATTTTGTGCTCTGAACATGCTTATGCTTTGGATATTTCATGATTTAGTGATGAAGATTTTTGCTTGTTTTTATTTAACAGAACAATAGGAGTAAAAAAATCAATAGAGTAAACATTTTAAAAAATATCATTTGCTTTGTATTAGTATGTGACATGGATGAGTTATAAATGAATTACAGTCATTATTTCGTGTGTTCATGAAGAGATGTGTTCTGGAACTCTTTCATTGCACTGCTAAAGGCCATAAATTCGTTTTCAAAGTTAATACACTTGACATCTCTCAGCAAAAATGTATAACGTTAGCAAACATAAAAGCTTAAAGCTTTGCAAATTGAAATACAAATTAGTTGTTGAATGTTAACTGGATGTCCATATCTTTATTTTCAAAACTCCAAAATGTGAGGTGTGACATGTCTGCTTCTACTTCAGACAGAGAGACACTGAATATGTGCTGAAAGAAAGCAATAAGACAGGGAGTTCTCTATACTGTTGACCCACAGCAGTGTACTGAGAACTACACTGGTTTATTACTGGGGTATTGTTTTTACACATTTCTCAGTGCTCAGTAATACTTCAGAATGAGCTAGACTACACAGTTTTACTACTATTTGCATTGAAAAGTGCCCTTCCAAATCAAGTGAGGCTTGTTCTTTTAATAAAGATTTTAATAAAAACATAACAAAAGTATTATAATATGGTGTGCCATATCATACAGTTATTAATAGCCTGTCCCTGACCTCAGTCTGGTTTTACCTCTCTATAGACTAAACTGTATGAATTCAGAGGAACTTCCTTGGCAAAGGCAGGCAATGCTTGGACTTGAAAATGAAAATGCTGAGATTTCACTGATGAGAAAGCAATTATACACATGAAAGTTACCTCTTCTAGCTGTCTTCACCCATTTTAAAATTACATTCCCACATCTGCTGGCAAGAGGATTTATTGCACCAAAAGGCTGTAAACTGAATGTAGTAAATGTCTTCCCTACACTCATATATTTTAAGAAGTGGGGAATGATTAATTTTACTCTGTGTCAGCAGAGGTTTAGGATGCTTGAAAGGTGTTTTCTGTAAAAAAGTAATCATATATACATGATCTATATATATACACATACAAAATATTTCACAAAAATATTTAGCATAATTGTAATGAGAAAAATTTATGCACCATAGAAGACAATGTAAAAATTTATTATAGAATTACTTGGCAATACATTTCAAAATATAAAACCATGAAGGCAAAATTTTTAACTAGTGATTGAAAAATCGTGTTCTAGATTCATCATTCAAAGGACAGACAGAATATCCCCAAAGGCTTGTGTTGAATCCTTCTTGTAGGCGAGAAATGCAAATAGTTTCAGCAATTTTCACAGAAACTCTTTATTCAAACTGTCAGTTTTGTGGCTCCTGTTTCTTTTTCCATTGCTTGTAGTAGTAATTATGAAGCTCAAATATTGAATGTGTATCTGTGGCATACAGCGAGCTCTCCAGAAGAGAATTGTGACAAGCAGCAACTGTTTCTGTTCTTTTTCATGCTTTTTACTCCTTTGGAATGATGTTAATGGTGAGCATCTTCTTCCGTTTTATCTCCCCTTCCCCCCTCCCTCATTTTACCCTCTTCCTTCTGTGATTCGGAGTACTGATTATGGAATAGATCTGCGTATTATCATTCTGGTATCCAAACACTCACAAATTATCCTGCAGTAGTTTTAGTAAAATAAAAATGGGCCACCTGGTTCACAGAAACATACAAATAGTGCCCAAATGAAAGCATACCCTTGTTTTTTTTATTCTTTGAACTGAAATTGGTGGTCTTGATACTTTTCTGAGAAAATGGACATTCATTGATATAGGATGTTAGAGGAGAGTTTTTAACTTGATGTAAGGCAGGTATTTTTACCATTATAACAGTCAAATTTAGAACAGGCTGTCCAGAGAGGTTGTGTAGACTTTATCTGTGAGGGTTTTCAAGACACTACTATATAAATTCCTAGTTATACTGGCCCAGAGAATGGCAGTCTCATTTTCATAGTAAATGGGGCAGTTACAGGTACAAAGATTATGTAAATTTCTTCCTTGACATTGCTTTGATGAGTTCTGCCAGCAACTAAAAAGGTTATTAGAAGCAAGTATTATTTTATAGATATCTTAGCAAAGATAAAGGAGAGATGGTAGAGAAATCTGAGGAGTTACAGAGATTCTTATAGTATCTGGGAACAAAAAAAAAAACAAAACACTCCAAAACCAACCAAACAAAAAGTTTATTAGTATTTAGCAAACTTATCTACCATCTCTTCTACTGTCTTGTCTCCAACAGTGGCAGGAAGTCAATATCCATAGGGAAGGAAGAATGCGATAACCATATTTGATACTTTGCTAGCCTATATTTTCAGCTTGGGTTGCTTCCTGATCTAAATAGAATCATAGAACCATAGAATAGTTAGGGTTGGAAAGGACTTTAAGATCATGTATTTCCAACCCCCCTGCTATGGGCATTGACACCTCTCACCAAACCATGCCACCCAAGACTATGTCCAACCCAGCCCTGAACACTGCCAGCGATGGAGCATTCACAACTTTCCTACACTGCCGGCAATGGAGCATTCATAACTTCCCTGGGCAACCCATTCCAGTGCCTCACCACCCTTACACTAAAGAATTTCTTCCTC
>JASSUY010052089.1:0-14370 GCA_032466535.1 Forpus xanthops | reverse complement strand
TCTCACTACAGTCCCTCATGAAGAGACCCTCCCCAGCATCCCTATAGGCCCCCTTCAGATACTGGAAGGCTGCTATGTGGTCTCCACGTAGCCTTCTCTTCTCCAGGCTGAACAGACACAACTCTCTCATCCTATCTTCATATGGGAAGTGCTCCAGTCCTCTAATCATCCTCGTGGCCCTCCTCTGCACTTGTTCCAAAACTTCCATGTCCTTTTTATGTTGAGGACACCAGAACTGCACACAATACTCCAAGTGAGGTGTCATGAGAGCAGAGTAGATGGGCAGGATCACCTCCCTCGATCTGCTGATCACCCTCCTTTTAATGCAGCCCAGGATACGGTTGGCTTTCTGGGCTGCAAGAGCACACTGCTGGCTCATGTTCATTCTTTCATCAACCAACACCTCAAAGTCCTAGGCATGAGTGTTTGTGTAACCACCACTAACTGCAGGAATCTCTATTAAACTTTAAGTAACTAATTGGAGGAATGATAAAGACTAAAAATGGTAACTCTGTCATTGTTGAAATCTTCTATAGTGGTTTATGCTGCTTATTTATTCACTCTTTGTTTATAGCCATTGCCTCTTCTAGGAATTAGTCCTGAAGAAAAACTCATAATTAATCCATAACAGTCTAGTTGAAATCATGTCTATTACTGCAGTTATGAGGAGAAGCTGGTACACTGACTTATACTAGCTTGTTCTTTCATCTCTCAGAAGCATTTGGTTTAACACTGTACACTGTACCAAGATAACTCTTAACGACTTCTTCAAGTTCTGTGCAGCTTGGAAAATCTTCACTGATTTTTTCCTATGTAGAGTTAGCCAGATAGTACTGGCACTTTTTTAGAAGCTTTAGAAGCGCTAGAAAATTGATGCTTAAACCATGGCACATTTAGGAGAAATATATGAGAGAAATATAGTCTTGAATTTGCTATGGACATGTTTTTAGCAAGGGACTCTCCTACAGTTAACATAATGCTGCTGAAGTAAGATTTTTCCACTCGAATATCTAATTTGGAAATGAGCAGTGATTTGTAAATGTAGAGGAAAGCTGTAGTGATTATCTTGAATATAATTGCTGCAAGAATAAAGTGACTAATTACACAGGTTTCTGTTTCCCATTTTAATATTTAAGACTGTGAATATTATAGAGTATGTATTTCTAGAGTATATACTGCAGCTTCATGGCAGTATGATCAGCCCTTTGAACAATGGAAATGAAATTCTTTATCAGCTCTGAGTGTTTCTCCCTTTATATGTCTTATTTTGACACAGTGCATTTTATGATGTGGATGTCTGTTTGCTAAAAATTTAAGTAGTGTCACTGTCCTATTTCGGACAATGGAGATCTTTTCATCTAAGAATTAAAGGAAGAATCCTGCCTTTATAAATAAGCCAAAAAATGTCATACCAGCGCTAACCCTTGAATTAATTTTCAATTAATTGTGGCTGAAACCAATTTTGTACGTTTTTATGGAATAAAATTCAGTCTGGTTCTCCTTATTCTTTCTGGTCTTGACCAGACAGTGACAGTTTATACACAGTTGTCAACTGAATTAGATAAACCGTATGTACTCCCACCACCCTCCTGTTTGTGGGTGGCAGTGAATAGGATCAGAACTGGGTACTTCCTCTGCTTGGCATTCCTCAACAGTGTGGATCCAAAAGATGCAGCTTAACTGCAGAACTGTTTTACTAGTCAACAAGTACTGTACGCCTCCCACACTTCTATCTAGCATATGGTGAGGCAAGCCTGTAGAACATGGTGAGGGATTTCACTACATCTCTTGAAAGTAAATAAATAATATTTGAAAATTATATTTAATTCTAATGAAATTCTATTTATTAATTCTATTTTTAAAATCGAAATTACAGAATTAATTATCCATGCAAGCATGTCTCTGTAAAACTTTCATGGTCACCTTAGACAAATATTACTTCAGTAATTTCATGTACGTCTTAAACATGAGACAGTACTCATTTAAGTTAAGGGTCATCCTAGTGCTCTAAATGTCAGAGACTTCTGACTAAACACAAGATCAAGTAGTGCTCTACTCCAAGTCGTTTTGATTTTTTTTTTAAAGGATTAGATATGCATTTAGAACAAAAAGTCTTTCAGCATGAATAAGCAGACCAAATGACTTAATTAACTTGCAGCTCTTATGCTTTTGTGTGAAACCATACTAAAAGTACAACCCTATCAGTGCAGTGGAGTCTGCTTTATACTGAGTCACAACTGAAATTACTGCTGCCTTCCATTTATTTTAAATCAATCTTTACAATGGATTTTGTTATCATCAGCTGGCTGTTGAGTGTCCATGTGGCGTCCTCACAGGGAATGCATTACAGTAGTTTTAAGAGGATGCAAATGATATAATGAGCAAAAATTTGTTTACTCACATTATTAGCAAAATGATATTGATTAACATTCTATATTTCTGGGAGTCTTATTCAAATTTTTCTATATTTTTATATATATAAATATTCCTATATTTGTAGGAATCTATTCAAACTAGAATTGCATGAGGATCTAATCCATTTTATTGGATTACACTGTTGTAAGAAAGTTCTGAATGCTTCAGTTTATTTGATTCCATTAAGTCAAAGGCATTAGAACATGAAATGAATGGAAAGGACAAATAAACAAAATGTAAACCACTAGTATTTGTGGGAACAACTGTGATGGAAGTGGAAAAAGCTATTAATGATACTTCTACTTAAAGAATCTGTTTGGTAAAGTAAAAAAATGCATCCTCTTGAATGCAATTGTGTATGCTCTGAAAATATGTTGCAGTGACCTACTAAATATTGGGTGAAGTGGTTTTGTTTTTTTTGTTTTTTTTTTTGTTTTTAAGTAAGCCTACTTCTAGGTGAATCAATTAAACACTTGTGTACTGCATTGCTTTTGGCTTAGCCCTGAAGTTGTAAGGAGTGAGCTGTATGGAGAGAAAGCTGATGTCTGGGCTGCAGAATGCATCCTTTATCAGATGACAACTCTGAACCCCCCATTTTACAGCACCAATATGCTCTTCTTGGCAGCTAAGGTATTGAGATTTGGCAGATCATCCTACCAGTTATTTTTGCATGTGTTCACTAGATCCGCGAAAATTTATGTTTGAAGTTATATATGCATAAACTGCTCTCTGGTCTGATGTGTGAATGAGCATAAGCATGTATCATTTTATGAATTGCTGTTTTGCCATTCTAATTGCAAAAATTGCTTGGAACTATTCATGTATTATTACCTCTCAGACTATCATACTTCTATGATTGCGTTTGGTGATAGGAGCTTTAGGTACGTAAAATTTATCAATGTGCTATAATACTGTATTTTCTATGGCATTGTGCATTACTCCTTAGGATGTGATCATAAATAAAATTAGTGTTTATTTTAATGTTTCCCTCGTTCATATATTGTAGCCCTTTATTCTACACTTATCATGTACATTAATGTGGATACCTGATTAGAAGTCGCATTCTGCATTAGAAGATGTGTTCTAAGCCATTTTGTTAATTGGAGCTGGTGATGTAATGCCCATCAGGTTGTTTCAAGGAACAATACTTATGGCATCTTCAAATAAACAGTGGAATATTTTTCTTCAACTAACTGTAAGTTATTTATTTTGCAGATAGTAGGAACTGTGTATGAACCTGTACCAGGACTGGACTCAGAAAAAGTGTCATTTATCATTAACAGGTAATTACTCATCTAGTATTAATTCGACATCCTGCTGAAAAGGTGATTTGTTTTGTATGTTTCCACTGGTGGTAATGTGTCAGTTTTCTGACTTAAGCAACTGCTGGTATTTGTCTCTGAATATTAAATATCTTCTGATTTAAAAGAAAAAATGAAGCATCTCTTTACCCTGCTAATACAATGTCATGGGTTCAGCAGCAGCAATCATTTTTTCTCTTTCGTGGTGGCTGGTGCAGTGCTGTGTTTCTGACTTTCAGCCTGGGAACAGCACTGGTAACACCAGTGTTTGTAGTTACAGTTTAGAATGTTTTGGTTTGACCCAGGACTTTCCGAGTCTCATGCTCTGCCAGGGAGGAGGGGAAGCCAGGAGGAAGCAGAAACAGGGAACCTGACCCAAACTGACCAAAGAGGTATTCCATACCACAGTACGTCATGCCCAGGATGTAAAACTGGTGGCAGGAACCCGGAAGAGTTCAGTTCACAGCTCGATCGTTGAGTGATGAGCAGCTCTGTCCTCTTCCCTTGTATTTCCCTGGGAGAAGAACGGGAAGAATGCAACTCCCACAGGTTGAGATAAGAAGATATCACTGCTGCTATCAGCAATAACAACAATGACCAGGGAAATACAAGGGAAGAGGACAGAGCTGCTCGTCACTCGATGATCGAGCTGTGAACTGAGCTCTTCCGGGTTCCTGCCACCAGTTTTACATCCCGGGCATGAAGTGAATGATATGGAATAAGGGATGGATAACCCCCCACCCGAAGTGGCGTACTGTGGTATGGAGTACCTCTTTGGTCAGTTTGGGTCAGGTTCCCTGTTTCTGCTTCCTCCTGGCTTCCCGTCCTCCCTGGCAGAGCATGAGACTTGGAAAGTCCTTGGTCAAACCAAAACATTCTAAACTGTAACTACAAACACTGGTGTTATCAGTGCTGTTCCCAGGCTGAAAGTCGGAAATACAGCATTGCACCCGCCACCATCAAAGAGAAAAAATGACTACTGTTGCTGAACCCATGACATACAATATGCAATATAGTTGCATACATGCAGCTGGAAAACTCATGCCAGTATAGACAGCATATTTATCCGTCCAGCAAAGATTTTATACTTGGTACTGAAGTTTAGCAATACCAGTGCTGTAGTTAATTCCCTACACATAAATCTGTGGGAAAAGCAGTATTTTGAGTGATTTTCAAGTGCACTTTACAGTCAAGGTAGTAATCCTCTGTCTAACAACAGCCTGTTGCAATAAGTTATTTATAGATCATTGTATTATCACAGTGATAGTTTTGTGTCTTTATTTGACTGGTGGAAATATGTTTCCTGGTACTTTCTAATCTTATTAGCAGGATAGCAGAGATAAGAAAGCACAAGATAATGCAGTAATGGAGGAAAAGATGAGCCTATATTTATTCCACTCATCACATATTTCTCTTAGCTATGATTACATCTTTCTGGTGATAACATAAAGTGTAAGCCAAAGTATAGAGAGTGAATTGATGCACTTCTGAAATTTAGCTCCCTTGATTTTTCCATTTTAGAAAGACTTCACTTAACACAAAAATGCTTTTTGTTTCTCACTCTGATATTGAATTCCATCTCTAAAAAGCACTTTACTGTACAGGACTGTAAAGTTTCTATACTTTGTTTTATTGTACAGAAGGGCTTCTGTTATTTAAAGACCTTGAAGATGAAGGTCAACAATAGAGAGGATAGGCTCCACTAGAACTAACATTTATGTTTAAGAGGTCCTGTAGTGAATATTTTAAATATTTACAGATACTTGTAGTTAGAATTTATCAGGCTAGTCAGGTATGACTCCTGTTTGGGAAATCCATCCTAACTCTTCTGAGTCGCCTACTTGTTCTTTGTGTGCTTGGAAATTACTTGGGATATTTTCTCTATTATTTCTCAGGGACTGAGGTGAAGCTGACTGGCTAGGAGCTGCCTGGATAATCCTTCTTGCTCTTCTTGGATATGCATATGATATTAAACTTTTTCCAGTCTACAGGAACCTTCCTCTGATCCTTTCAGACATGATAGATAGTGGCATTAACCAGTTGCATCAGCACCCTCATGCTCATCTCATGTGATCCCATGGGCTTGTATATGTTCAATTGGCTTAAATGCTTTCTCACTGTGTTTTCCATTGCGTGGTAATGCTTCATGCTCATGGACTCCGTGATTAGGTAGGTTCAGAGATCTGAGAACACTGAAGGCCAAAGTTTCCTAATGGAAATAGAAGCAAAGAAGGGATGGAGTGTTCCAGCCTTTTCCATGTCCTTTTTCACTAGCTTGCATAGTGGGTCCCCATTTTCCTTAACCTTTCTTTACTTGTCAGTGTAATTATAGAAGGCTTTTCTTCTGCCTTCCACATTCATTGCTAGTTTCAGCTGCAGCTCAGCTTTGGCTTTCTTAACTCCACCTCTCAGGTACTATCTGCATATTCTTCCTGTGTAGATTGTCCCTGTTTTCTACACACAGTATTGGGCTGTTCTGGTGCTTTGAGATACCCTGGAAGATTAGCTCTCCCAGGCTTTCCCTTTACTTTCCATGTCTTCAGTGACATTTTACAATGAAGATTCATGAACAGCCTGAATTCTGCTCTCGTGAAGTCCTGCATCTGTTTTTCTCACTTCTTCCCAGGGTTTTGAACTCCAGTTCAAACCAGTTTGATGGGTGCTATAGCTGAGGCTGCTCTGCCTGGTTCTTCCTTGTTTGTGAGCAGCAAGTCTGGCAGAGTGCCTTTGCTAGTTAGCTTCTGAATCTGCTGCACCGAGAAATTGTCATTGACAGATTCCAGAAGCGTCCTTGTTACTGCACTCAGCCATTTTATACCAGGGTAGTTAATAAGCCCCAATGAATGTAAGTGCCTGCATGAATTTTTCTCTGCATGCCCAGCAAAGAATTCATTGACTTCATCTTCTTTGGATGAATCTACATCATGCAAACAATCTACCGCAATGTCACCACAATGTTTCTCTGGTCCTCTTGTCCTTATTCAGAAGATCTCGACTCCAAGCAGCCAGTCGCTGAGCTGCAAGTTGCATCCATGCTGACTTGAGCCTTTGCCTCTCCCTGGAAGAATCAAGAAGAACCTGAGCTCAGTCCTTCTGCCCTTCATTCTTGACCACAGCACTCTGTAGTAATGAATTCTCCTGTAAATCTTCCTGACAGCACACTCATGTCCTTCACAGCTGCTTTGTCTAGTGGAACAGTACCTTGACCAGAGCACAGTCCCCACAAGGGAGGCCTCTTCCCCCCAGCCTGGCAAGAGGCACCACCCACACCCTAGTGTGTCTGTGAGTGCGCAGCAGCAGCCCCTCAGCAGTTCTGTCTGGGTTGGTGATAAGGATAATTGTCCCAGCTGATGCCAGATGCTGTGCACTGTGTTGTATCAACATCAAGGCTGTGCAGTGTTGAACTGTCCCCTGCAGGCTTGAGCAGAGTGCTAGCCAGTATAGTTTGGCAAATACCAGTGGAGGAATGCAGTGTTAGTAAGCAGTTTTTTTAGGAAGAAGTAATTAGCTTTCTTTAAAGAATGTTCTTTCATCCATAGATGCTTGACTCCGGATGCAGAGGCATGTCCAGACATAGTGGAAGTTAGCTCATTGCTGTCCGATGTGATGATGAAATACCTGGACGTTTTATCCACCTCTCACTTGATGTTAGAGAGGAAACTGTATCGGGAGAGGAGACGAACTCAGAGGTACTTCATGGAGGCTAATCGAAGTGCAGTAGCCCATCACCATCAGCTTTCCATTTTAGCGCAAGTAAGTACACATATTAAGCTTTACTTTTTTCTTAACATTGTTTATCATATATGAGAAAATAATGTACAACAAACCCGAAAATAGATCAAAATTAAGACATCCTCTTAGAACATTTTTCCGTGCAGGCTCTTTGATTTATTTTGGCAAGGCATTCATTCATTTTTTGTGGACATGCTTATGAAGCAAAAATGACAGTATCTTGAAAACCAATATAATTCCATGTTGGAAAATGGCATTGTTATGGGGGTATTTGCAGTTTTGATAGTATCTCATAACATTCAATTATTACTGCACACTTGTGAATGGATTGCGAATAGGAGAAGATGCACTTGGCCAGGGTGGAACAACTGGATAATCTTGTGTATGATTCACAATGACCCTTAGGAAAATAAATCTTACACAAATAAAATTTTTAATTGCAGACTGACAAATAAGGAATAGTGATGATGCAAGTTTTTTGCTCAGTGCTTTCTTACTGTCCAATAGAGTTCTGCAGAAATACTTAGAATTCTTCCATTTTCTTCAGGCTGTCTTTTAAGCACTCTTCATGAAGGACATCTGTATTTTACATAATGAACTAAAAAAATAAATGGGCAATGTTTTTGAGTAGTAAAAGCGCACTGTGAAAATTATTGTTATGGCAATTGTGAAGCAAATTTGCACAGCTGCTGTTGTCTGTTCAGCTATCGTATCTCTCTTGAATTCCTTTCATCAGGGCTCAGAAGTTTGCACTGAAGAGCCTTTGTGTAGGAAAAAGGTTCAAAAATAAAAAAGGTTCATTAACACCTGGTTCAAAACTCATGGATTTGTTTCTTTTTTTAATGTGTACTTTGTCTTCACCTTCCTGGACAAGAATAAGACTTGCAGAAATTTTTTTTTTCAGTAGTTTTTTAACCTGTCAGCCCAAGATCATTGTTTGTATTAAAGCTATGCCAAAAACTTCCAGGAAAACCTTAACAGGCCACTATCATTTGAAATGCAAGAGGTACTGAGATGAAAGAGAAAAGGCAGAATAGGCCCTCAGAGCAAGACTTATGAGGAGTGGCTGAGGTCACTTGGGTTGTTCAGGTTGGAGAACACAAGGCTGAGAGGTGACCGTATGACAGTTTACACCTTCTTATACAGGGGAAGGTGCTGAACTCTCTCCAGTGACCTGCAATAAGACATGAAGGAATGAAACAGAGCTGAATGAGGGAAAGTTCAGATGGGACATTAGGAAAAGGCTTTTCACTGAGAGGGTCACTGGAACAGGCCCCCCAGGGAAGTGGTTTTGTCACCAAGCCTGTCAAAGTTCAAGGAGCATCTGGAGCATGCTCTTAGTCACATGGTTCAGTTTTAGATAGTCCTGCAAGGGGCAAGGAGTAGAGAGTTGGACTTGATGATCCTTATGAGTCCCTTCCAACTTGACATACCCTACAATTTATAACTTAAAACGGTATAATTATTTCCTATGGGTTTTTGAGTTCTTTTACCCTACACATTTGAAAGATTGTTGTATGACATTATTTTTTCATATCTTGATATAGTCATTCTCTTGATGTGATGAAATTTGACAAAAAAAACAAACAACAAACAACTGTGGATGGAAAGCTGCTTGATTTGGGATTTCAATGCAGGTATTCTGTCTTTGAGAGAAAAGTGCTCTATCCACGCACTTGTAAGGTATAACAGAACTAATAGTTTTATATTGAAGTAGATTGCTAGTGTGGGATTGAGTGTGCTGTCAGCAAGTTTGCAGATGACATGAAGCTGAGTAGTGCAGTTGGCACACGCGAGGAATGGGATTCCATCCAGAGGGACATGGGCAGGCTAGAGGAGTGAGCTCATGTGAATCTCATGAGGTTTAACAATATAGGCTAGAGGATCAAGGGATTGAGAGCAGCTCTGGAGAGGACTTGGGGATACTGGTGGATGAAAGATTGGACATGAGCTGGCAATGTGGGCTTGCAGCCCAGAAGGCCAGCTGTATCTTGGGCTGCATCCAGAGGAGTGTGGCAGCAAGTCAAAGGAAGTGATTCTGCCCCCCTCTATACTGCTGTGGTGAGACTGTGCCTGGAGTCTTCTGTGCAAGGAAGTCACGGACCTGTTGGAGAGAGTTCAGAGGAGGGCCACAAAAATGATCAGAGGGATGGAACACCTCTCCTATGAGGAAAGACTGAGAGAGCTAGGGTCATTCAACCTGGAGAGACCTTATTGCAGCCTTTCAGTTCTTGAAAGGGGTCTATAAGAAAGATGGGGAGAGACTTATTAGCAGGGCCTGTTGCGATAGGATGAGGGGTTGTGTTTTTAAATTAAAAAGGGGAGATTCAGGCTGAATGTGAAGAAAAATTTCTTTACAATGAGGGTGGTAAAATACTGAAATAGGTAACCAGAGAAGTGGTGGATGCAGCAGTCCTTGGAAGCATTCAAAACCAGGCTGGATGTGGTTCTGGGCCACCTAGATGAAGATGTCTACTTGAAGATGTCTCTGCTCATTGCAGGGGGGATGGACTAGATGACCTTTGAAGGTCCCTTCCAACCCAAACTATTCTATGATTCTTCTGTTCTGTATGAATACTTGGAAAATACACCCACCTACAAAATGAGAAGGAAATGCATGTGTATTTTGGGGGATAATGGCTCATCTTCTCAAGGAAGGAATACTGTAATTCTAGTTCCACTTCAATAAACCTGATTCTAGACCTGACAAAGATTCAACACACTGTAGAAGCTGAGGGGAGTATAGCTGGGTAATGAGAAGTGGGAAAACTTATCATGTGTCCTTGCTGTAAGTAAAACAGAATAAATCAGTCTAGGATCTTTTGAATTTCAGAGGAGTGCTACAGGACTTAGAAATGGGAGCCTTGTTGTTTCTCTGTCCCTGATATTGTAGGAAAAATTTATGAAGTTGGAGGACTTCTGCAAAGAGAGTAGTTATTCCTGAAAAGTTAGACTTTCAAAATAATAGAAATGAAAAAGAAAAAAAAAAAAGAAACAATAAGAAAATATCCTGAATAAAAATCCTGGGAAGAATTTCAAGCAGTTGGTCCTGAAATGAAAGCTTTGTTGAGGTATGGGCAATCTAATTCATCTTAGTCAAGGCCCCAGCTATTCCACAGCCAAGTAATTTGTCATTTTTCCATGATGTCAGAGAATTCAGTGTTTCAGTCAGATAGTTCAGTATTTTGTTGAAGCCAGCTACCATATACTTTGTTTTCTTTCAACTAAAATGTACTTATGGCCTCCTTTTTCATCCCAGTTGTGTCATATTGTGAATGTTCCTGAAATAAAAAGCGTACTCGCTGTCCTGGTTTATGGAACTAAACAACAGAGATCTTTTGGAGCCAGAATTCCGTCTGCTTCATAAGTAATCTAAGACCAGTATGGAAGCTGATAAGTAGGCAATTATCTATAAGTAGATAATACTGAAGAAAATTAGTAACCTTGGCTGGCACGTACAGCATAAAAAGTTGAGGTTTTGTGTTGCAAGCCAAATCTGGGTCTCAAAACAACAGTTGATGTAACTAATAATGAAAGTATCTTCCTGATCTTTTCCTTTAAAGAGATGAGAGGGTAGCCAAATAATTTGATTGCTTTTTTGCAGTATATAGGTTTGAAAAATTTAGACATTATTTTGGCTGTTTGCAAAAAAGCTGAAAGCAAGTCACTTTTATTACTTTGGATATATGTGTTTGATTACAGGCATTGTCCATTATTGTTTCATTTACTGCATATATCCTGAGATGGTTTTAACTTAGGAATAATGCTTAGAAGCCCTTTGTAAGCCATCATGCTCACATACTGTTTGACATATAGATAGAATAGTTTCTTTCTTATTGCCAGATTTTTTAATGTAAAATGTCAATATACCTAAAACAATATAGTACGATGAATATCAAGATCAGTCTTATATTTTGAATATGGGAGAGAAAACTGCGAGCTCTATAATTGAAATCTGTCAGCTAAAAATATCTAACAAAAAATGAGGCATTTGTACCTCCCTCTACTCTGAGAATATATTAAAATTAGACAGACATGATAGACTACCTGGCTGATCAGTGTAACTTCCCTTTCTCAATTTCTGAAGTTCTGCGCATATGGCACACATTTCATCACATCTTTTCTCTATACCAGTTTTAGCAGCAGTGTTCTTTAGAAATCCAAGCTTATTTTAATTTTTATTAATAATGTCACTAGAATACACATTTTATTTTTAAATACATGCATTCAAATGAAATTCCAAATTATACAGAGTAATGGGAGACTAAGATGTTTAGATAATGGAAAAGTGGGTATAACTTCTGTTTCTGAGTGTAGTGTGATTTATGGAATAGCTCCACATTCAGTGTTTGTCAGAGCTAATAGGGTGTCAGAAGTCACTAACAGTGTTTGGTCTGAGCTTGTCCATTTAGGTCACCATTAGCTGAGTGCCCTAATCTTGAGGTGCACAAGATGCTTGTTAGCAAGATTCCTTTCCAAATTTTCCTGTTTTCACACTTGAAGCTGTAAGTCTTTCTCTAACCCAGCATGAAGAGCATGGCATGTAGACCCAAGGTGAGTGATCTTCCATCTAGATAGGACTTTTAGCTGCAAGCCAACACTCATCCTCCCAGACCTGCAGGAAGCAAGGTATTTTGCTTCTGGAGGACTAGGATGCTGCTGCTAGAAGATAGACTCTGATAATTTCTTTCAGGCAGCTTGGTTACAGCCTATGCGAACCAGCCTGCCTGGCTCTTTCTTACAGAAGCAGTTCAACTGTTTATTGGCTGCAAATAGTGAAAGAAACAGTATAGCTGTTTTCAGAGAGGGCTATGTCTGAGGTTTAGCCTGGAGAGCTAAAGAAGAGAACAATGTCTTTATTTCCAGAGACATTTTTACTCAGTCATAAGGAAAGATGAATTCTGGAAAAAAAATTTGCTTGGTTTATAGTTTGAACATCTTTTGCACAGGGACCCTTTTCTCCTCAGGTTTTCTTTTGAACTGTGTTTTTTTAATGCTAGAAGGCAGAGTTTATTTCCACAAAGCTGGCAAAAAACCTGACACGTGGGGAAAACAAGGCACTAATTATTGTGAAAATGTGAACATAAACTGGATCAACTGATGAAGCCTTCAGAAAGATTTGTAAAAGATTGGACTCTAGAAGCAGGTGTAGGTACGAACCCAGTTCAAATGAATATGTATCAACCTAATTCATGTTTCAATGTTTGTGATGTTTTGAACGTTACACTGTTTCACAGATTTCTTCAAAGCATAAGCATGTGTCTTTCTAGGTACCTGAAAGATGTCTCTCTCAGACTTTTAGACGTATGGAAATGGTTTCAGTATGTTGGAGAATACTTTCTCAATGCTTTTCTCACAAAATTATGATTTTAAATGCCTATGTAGGTTATGGTCCCACTGCAGTGCTGAGCAGAAGTGGCATTGAACTTGAATCCCAGTCTCCTCCAAACAGAATACTTTTGCTCTTCTAAATCAGTCATGTGCTCTGAGAAACAATAGTATATAATCACACTTTTGCAAATTATTAGGTATTGTCAAGGCAGGGCAAAATGTATCACTGTAAATTTATTTATTACACTCAGGTAAGTAATGAAATACTATAGTTCTTTGTGTTCAGATATTATGTAAAAGGACCAGATTTTATGTATAGACAGGTTATAGCTTTACAGTTTATATAACTGCTGTAAGACTGTAGGGTACATTGCACTGATCTCTGAACAGCTTTTATAACAAGTCTGACGAATATTTTTATCATGATGTCTACAGAATTTAGTTCATGCATTTCAAACTGGCTTCCTTTCTTCATGTGGCAGCTTACTGCTGACACCAACTGGTAACAGCAATCTTTTTGATCTTCTTCCCCCCCTCCCTTCCTTAGCTTCACCTTATTTACAAGTTGTCAACAATTAATCTTTTCATGCAAGCTTCAGTATTGGCAATGTTGAAAGGAGATTTAAGTTTGAAATGTCCATGCAGTTTGACCCTTCTCTCTCTTTACTTTGTTTTCTTCGATACAGAACAGGTGAATTGGTTCTCTTCACTGATTGTGCATTGACTATTGAGGGTACAACTAGTGTGCTTACATGGCATGACTAGAATATTTTCTGTAAGTGAGCTTGAGAGTCATGCTTAGTGGTTGCCATGCCATGCTATACTCCAGTCACTGGTATTGTCACATCTTGAACATAAGCTCAGTTCAGTACTTAAGTATAAAATGATCCTTTCCTAAAATGATCCTTTCCCACCTGAATTTAAAGAGAAAAGCTTAACGTGCCACCTCTTACAAGTTACGTTATAGTTCTGGGAATAGAACAAAAGATAGTGAAGCAATTTTAAGCAGACCATTAAGCAGGCAGTACTCCAGTCAGTGCTCAGGAGGGTAACTAGGTTTCTGAAGGAGAAAGGATTTCTAACGTGTCCCAAAAAAGTCAAAACACTTCATAGGAAAAATTTTGGAAGTACGTTGTCTTAGATACAGGACAAATTGTATTTGACACACTTATTAAGGATAGAAGTATTTAGGAATGTATCATCTCCTGAAATTAATTTGGCATTAAAGCTACTAATTTGTTGAATCTGATATATTTATGTAATCTGACCTTGACATGCTTCTGAGGTGGGCTGATGCCAACTGCATGAAGTTTAACCATGACAAAAGTAGGGTCTTACACCTGGGTCGTAGCAATCCCAGGCACAGCTGCAGGTTGGGCAGAGAAGAGATTCACAGCAGCCCAAGGAGAAGGACTTGGGGGTGCTGATCAATGAAAAAATGAAAATGAGCCAGCAGTGTGCGATTGCAGCCCAGAAAGCCAACCGTATCTTGGGCTGCATCAAAAGGAGGGTGACCAGCAGGGCGAGGGAGGTGATCCTGCCCATCTACTCTGCTCTTGTGACACCTCACTTGGAGTATTGTGTGCAGTTC
>JASSUY010052088.1:0-26956 GCA_032466535.1 Forpus xanthops | reverse complement strand
GTTAAACTTCATCAGGTTGGCATCAGTCCACCTCACAAGCATGTCAAGGTCCCTCTGGATGGCATTCCTTCCCTCCAACGTATCAACCGAGCCACAAAGCTTGGTGTCATCAGCAAACTTGCTGAGGGCGCACTCAATCCCACTGTCCATGTCAGTGACAATGATGTTGAACAAGACCGGTCCCAACACCGATCCCTGAGGGACACCACTCATTACTGGTCTCCAGCTGGACAATGAGCCATTGAGCACAACTCTTTGCGTACAGCCATCTCGCCAGCTCTTTATCCACCGAGCGGTCCACCTATCAAATTCTAGACTCTCCAACTTAGAGACAAGGATGTCATGTGAGACAGTGTCAAACCCAGCACACTTTGCTACAAGGCTCATGAATAAAGCACAAATCAGCACTGACTGTGGATAACAGTGCTGCTGAAGAAGTTTCATGACTCAGGAAACACAATGTGAATTTCAGTGTCTCTATGCCTCTGAGAAAATCAAATACGTAGTGCATCCACCATTATGAAGAAGGATGCTAACTATTCACTGGCTTTCTGCAGACTTTATGTATGAGTGGGAATGTACTGCTTGCTGCTTTCTTCCATTCCCTTCTGCCAGACAAACATAACATAAAGAACACCTTATCACAGAAGAACACACTGTCACCCCATGTAGCTATAAAGAGCATTTTCTTATGTTTCCTGTAAAATAAATTTTAAAAAATGCAGGAAAATAACTTAAGGCTACAGAACAACTACTCTGCAGCGAATTCTAGCACAGCAGAAAAATAAGTAGTCCTGAAAAAATCGAAAAAGCAGAATGTTAGTTATTTTACTGCTGTTGGTCTCGTGCATTTCTGTGGCATTCCTATGCTACATTAAAGAAGTAGCATCTTTGCAATCTTTGAGCATTCTTTGTATTTCATCAATTACATTTACAGCAATAGGACAGGGGAAAATGTAATGAAGCTGCACTAGGGGAAGTTCAGACTGGATATTAGGAAAAAGTTCTAAAGACCATCTCCTGAGAGGATGGTCAGTCACTGGAACAGGCTCTGCAGGGCAGTAGTCACACCACCAAGCTTGTCAGTTCAAGGAGCATCTCGACAACAGTCTTAGTCACATGGTTTAGTTTTAAGTACCTCTGCGAGGAGCAGGGAGTTAAGACTCAATGGTCTATATTGGATCGCTTCAACTTGAGGTGCTCTGATTCTATGATTTCCATTAATAAAAATCTTATTTTTATAATAGTTTGTGTAAAGAACTTAAGTCCATATTCAGCAAACACCTGATTCATTACAGTTAATTGCAGTAAGACGCTTTTTGCCAGTCTGTGAGATAAATGCCTACACAACTACAATACATTTATCAACTTATAATAAGACTTGCTAGATCTTGGTGTTAAAAGTGAGAGCTTTTTCTTCCTTTCTTTCTCATAAATCGTGTGATATTTCTTCTACAGCACCAAATCTTGGGAGCTTCTAATTAGGATGAAAATTTAAAATACTTGAAAATACTCACAAACAAATCTGTTAAACCTCACAGCTGCAAAAATGATTCGTAAACATGATTCAAGTATACCCTGAAGGTTTAAAGAGTGAATTATTATTTTATTGTGGGAGTGGTTAATCATGATTTTTCAATACTTACAGCCGGTAGCAAGACACTTGTAAGCTGGAATTCCAATTTTGAGAAGGAATATTATATATAATAAAGAAAAATATTCAGGCTAATATTTGAAACTTATCAAGCTAGAGTCAATTCCCTACCAAAAACTTTGCAATGAGAATAAATAACTAAAAAATGCCACTAAGGTACCAGGAACTATAAATTCTTAAAACTTCTTAATATCTGGGGGGGGGGGGGGGATTGGAGGGTGGTGTAAGCTTATTTCTTTCAGAGAACCTACTTGCACTCTCCCAGGCTTTAAAATGTTGATTACTGCAAAGACAAGGAACAGACTTACTTAATGGAAGTAGTGAACTTATTTGCTCCAAAGAATATCCACGACAATAAATACTATCATTTAAAAAGAATGTGAAATCCTTAGCTACTGTTGTGGACATATATTTTCTTGTGTTCCTCAAAGGTTTCCTGCAATAAAGATAAACTGAATGGTTTATGGGAAACGTGAGGAAATTGTTGCCAAACTCGTACTGCTGTCATCTGAGTGAAGAAAACAGATGTGACAAAACCCCCATGCTTAGACTAACTAATATGTCCATAGACCTATGTATTGCAATAAACCATGTATTGCACTAAGCTTAAGGTGAAATTGCAATAATGCAAACAGGTAGACGACACATTTGGTTTTAGCACATCATAGAATCATAGAATAGTTAGGGTTGGAAAGGACCTAAAGATCACCTAGTTCCAACCCTCCTGCCATGAGCAGGGACACCTCCCACTAAACCATGCCACCCAAGGCTACGTCCAGTCCAGCCTTGAACACCACCGGCAATGGTTGCAAGAGCACACTGCCAGCTCATGTTCATTTTCTCATCAAGCAACACCCCCAAGTCCTTCTTCACATTATATTTGTAAATTGAACAGACTCACCTGTTAGAGAAATTGTAACCACTTTCCTCTAGAACCTCTTCAATTAGATTCTACAAGATAAAAGAAATTAATTTCAGTGAGTTGTCTTTATTAAAGTAATAAATTAATATACATAGCTATATCTATGGCTTACCTGCAACTGTTCATATGTCATCTCTTCTGCTACATCAGAAACACAAATACTTAAAAATAAAAGACAATTTATGCTATACTGCTGAACTGGGGGCTTATGCTCCTTTATCAGTTTCTTAGCGATTCCACTATATGATCATGACAAGTGAGATGCTTGATCAGCAGCAGCTTATTCCACTGACCACAATGACCCCTGTATCTTATGGCATAATGTGAACATTTGAGGCACACAATCCTATCACATTATGAAAGAGTTCAGACTGGTGGAAAATATTTTAAATATGTAATGAATCAGACCACATCAATGCAAGTTTCTTATTCTTCTACACTTGCCATTCATAATGGAAAGGGCACAGAACCAACAGCAATTTGTGAGGATAAAAGTATTCTTTGCTGGTTAAGGGATTAAAAAATTATAGACACTGAGCACACCTGAACACATTGCATTGTTGTCTCTGGAAATAAAATTTAACTTGTATTTTAAGTGATTGTTAGGGACTCATTTCCTACTCAAATATCACCCTAGACAACTAGTACTATTTCTGAGTTTTGTAATAAGCTGCAGAGTCGATATGCTAATTTCAACACACAGAAAAACAGTAAAATGCAAGCTTCTCACCCTTCTTTCTGGCACTACTGTTTGTAATGTTACTATGTCCTCTAGTCTGTAGATTGTGACATAGCTTTTCGTGTGTTTATAAGAATGGAAATGGCACAAGTACCAAAACACTGGTTGCAAATTTCCCTTATGTCCATTGTATAAAAAAGTATACGATTTAAACATAAATATAAATATAAAAATCTCTGAACTAGTGATTCCCCATCATGGATGATGACAGTGACAATATGTTTGATTCAAAATGGAGTTCATGATTTGTCACACTAAGTATCATTAGTCCAAAGTATATTTGATACTATTTATTTTCTAAAGTATAAATATACATACTCTCCGTTATATAGATATGGTAGAGCATCTATCATTTCTCTCCTCCAGAATTCAGGGCTTGATTGCAAACACAACAGAAGGACAACATAGATTTTAAATAGAGTTTGTTTAAAAATCATGTGCAAGGACAGTTAAATTCTAAGTATAACATTTTCACTTAGAAATATTTCTACTGATTTTCATGGATGAACCATGTGTTATTTCATCTTTGATATGTCTTTGCAATTTCGAAGTATACTCTTTCGTATTGGGAGAATGTTCCATCAGTTGTAAACTACATAACTTATCAGGAATTAAACAACAACAAAAAAAAAAAAACAACTGACCAAAAAAGTCCGATATTGAAAATCAGGATAGTTAACATAACCTTACTGTCTTCAAAGACAGAAAGACAGATCTTAGAGTAGCAATTCCTTCTGCTTTGATACCATATACTTTGCTAGACGTATATATGCCACTATAGAGGTTTTGATGGCTTTCTTTACCTTTTCTATCATCTGGAAACAGTGCATTTCCACCTGAAGAGGGAAGTACCATGTGCCAATCTACTTTGAAGAAGTTAGGCTCAACCAGTTCAGGAGAACCTTGTAGCAGCTGAGGAAAGGTTAATAATAATAATAATAATAAAAAATATTAAAGGACACCTGAAATCTCCACCCTTCCTTTTTGCCAAAAAATTCAGACTTTCATGAGGCAGTTCACCCTTTCCAATGCATTCAGAAGTCAAAAGAGATTTCAGTACTTTCTTCATTAATGAAACAATGGTGAGCACAATTATGAATGTCCTACCTTCTCCCCAGAAACACTGGCTTAACATTGCAAGCTGCCAATCTGTACATAATATAAAGCACTGAGTTCTTTATCTGAATAAAATGTCATAAGCTATGTTTTTGCATGAAGATGAACAAATAAGTGTATTTCACTGAACTTAGGAGAGAAACAGCTGATGACTCCAGTTTTCAAAACTGGGGTTTCACGTGAAATTGAACACAGTACATATTCACATGGTATCAACCCCGTTAGAGGGATCCCGCACTTTTGAAACCCAAAAGTCAGTTCAGCTACTGAATTATGTAAACAAGAAATCTGGCATTAAACTTAAAAACAACTAGTTTTGAAAATATCCACTGGTAACAACTCTGACATGAAAATATCTTTGTGGGCAGGAGAGAAATTCCAGTTTTGCATTCCTGCAGCATGTTAACACTTTTACAGAAACAGAAGACTACCTGTTGCTGGAAGACCTTTTCCCCATCACCAATCAGTGAAGGAATCTTTTTGTCTGCTATTCTAGTTAAGTTTTCTAATTCAGCAAAGTTAAAAAAACATTACTTTAAAATTTTATTTGCAGAAATTACACAACCTCATAACACCACCTCCCAGAATAGTTCTACCTATTATTTTCTCTATTTAGATCCTTCCTATTACCTCCCAATGATACCAATGTTACCAAACGTATTTATGGTGGTGATTTTGGTAAAATATACACCACTTATTCACTATTGCTTATCAATTCTCCATCTTTCTAACTGCACTTTTTTTTTGCTGCTTTCTATTAATAGTTTCTATAACTATTTCCTTCAAGGTAAAAAAGCCCAGAATTACATTCAGCATTTCAAACACCTTCAGTTTACCACCATTTACTCTTTAAACAGTCTATTTCTTCCCTTTTCTTAAGGTTTAACTTCAATTGCTTTGAAGGTAATGCAATTTTACAGTTAATAACATTTATAAATAAATAGGGCATATATAAATACATTTCTGGGTGTTTGAAAAATACAGTAATTTTATAATAAACACGTCCTGTTTCTTACCAAATTTTGGGCATCCTTTCCTGAAATCATCAATTTAATACACAACTGGAAAATATTTCCTGAGATTTAATGTTATGGCTGAAATACAGAAATTGTTTAATGTAAATCTGAGCTTAATTTACAGGACAGCAAACTGGCATGAAACCAGCGGCTCAGAGAGAGGCATCTTTAACAATCTTTCAAATGTAGTACCAATGTAAACCAACATAAATACTAAATAGCCACCTTCCATGGAGCTTAAATACCTCAGACAAATTATTACAAAAATATAGGAAGGATTTAGCATTTGGGGTCAGTCCGTTGTGTACCAAACAATGACAATTCCACAATTAAGTGTAAGAGGGTGACAATCAGATTATACAGCGCATTGAGTGATAAGAAAACATCTTTATCATCATATTTTAGACACAGTAAAATATCTAACAACTGTTTTATCATCAATTCAAAACTGAAGTATCTTAGCTTCATAAGACACAGATGCCAAGGATGTCATTTTCACATGCCTTGCTGACTACATACTTCTCAGGTGATTTTGAAGGAACGTTTAGAAATTCTAATATTTTTGTTAGCTCTTTCTCTGCTGAAAGCATCCAGAATTTCTTTGGAAAACATTCAGTCATGGTTCTTCAATCATGCCGTTCTTGCAAATCTGCACTGTTTTTGAACTGATGGCACTGAACTGTTGCTGACACACTATGCAACAAGATGACAAGGTATGCTACATTCAAGACACTCTGGGACAATGCTTTCTTAAAGTTCATAGTTTGAGCGGGAATACATTCCAAAACAGAAACTAACAAGAAATTAGGAAGAATTTACATAATCTCTTTTGGCCTTCACCACAAAACCGTTTTCTTTCCTCTTCTCTTTTTAAGCTCCCATGAGTTGAAGTCTGGTTTTGCAAATAAGCAGCTAGTAGGTCCTTTACAAAAAACGTTCTAATGATAAGACACAAACTTAAAACCAATCTGTAGAAACTTTTTACTTAAGCTCCCATATTTTCCAAATAAAGGATGGATAGAGAATATTCCAAATATTTCCTTTAAAAAATGGAATCTCACACATTGTGGCATTAATATCAATAGCTTAATTCAAATAGAAGAGGCAAAGTCGACCACAGGTAGTAATTGGTATACTATACCTTTTTCATTTCTGATTTCAGATTACCAGGATTGCTCTGCTGACTGAAGAGGGATTTCTTGAATCTTTCAATGACTCTTCTTTTCAAGTTGCATTGTAAAGCTGGAGGAAGCTGTATGAAACAAAGAAATAGATGTTTTCACCATTTATTTATACCTGATATAAATATGACATAATGAGCAGGTCCATTATTGGAAAAAAAAAGGTAGTTACACCACAAAAAAGAAACATTGATATTTAATAGAAGGTGATAAACAACAGTACAAGTCTTGATTTATGGGTGTATTATAAGTGTTCCTTAGTTTGCCCATTCTATTAGGTTTGGCATATCATGTAACTCAGTCCCTCTAGCCTTGGAGGTGAAAAAGCCTTATAACAAGCTGAAGACAGGTAGTACTACATTTGTCTCCCTGAGAAAAGTGCTAGTATCCGAGACATTTTCCTGCAGATGAAGGCAAAGAAACATGAGATCAGATTTCATGTTGACTATAATGTGTGACTCCAGCTGAAATTAATGGGACTTCAAGCAGCTCAGATCTTCATTCAACTTGTGCAGAACAGCTCCAACAAGCTCTTTTAAGGTCCTTATGTACATATTAACACAATTCAGAATGGCTCTTCTGCTAGAAGCTTCCCGTAGGAGGTAATTTACATTTCACTTGTTTATATAGGAAAACTGATTTTGTATTTTTTTTTTCTGTGGTTTTTGGTGTTTTGATTAAAAAAGTATACAACTTCCCACATTTTTTACAAAAGAAAAGAACAAATCATACTTTGCATTTTTGAGTCTTCAATAGAAAATTCAAAGGAGATCTCTTCCTTTGCTCTGTTAAAATCATATCTAAGCTCCAACAGTAAATGTAAAGCTTCAACTGGTAGTCACTACAGTGACATCAACTCAGCCTGATAACAATTCTATGGCATGTACTACCCTTTTGGGAGGCTCTCCTATGCTGTTTCTGTATAGTTGCTTATAGCTGCAGATAGTGATTGTAAAATTTTCTACCATTTAGTATACACTTTAAAATCACATCACTGATGTAAAAGCACAAAGTGCCACTCCACTAAATTCAGGAAGCTTTCCAATTACTAAGGAAAAGTTTGACCACTAAGGATTCACATTCAAACACTATCACAGAAGATATTATAAAGATTTTTTCCCACTGGAACAAATTACTGTTGTTAGCCAGTTGTAAGTCTAGAACAGCTATATTGGCCTCACAGGAGTATCGGTTTGCTCTGACAAATCAGGGATCAAGGTTACATCCTAAGCATAAAAGACATAATCAGACAGCTGGTTGCACACAAGGTTTTGTCACAGATACACACTTCTCTCTTTTTACACAGATAAGGCCTTACACATATGTATTAAATCAGATGATGAATGTTCCTTAGCCTGTAAAGGAGTGACAAAAATGATGGCATAAAAAAGGCCTGTGAGATACTCTGTAGACTACAAGCCACTGCAATGGACTATGTGTAGTTGATGTACTATAGGCAAACTGAGCTACACCGATGCAAAAGCGGTAAAGACCAAGTCCACTGCTTGAGAAACTCAGAGTTGCCTCAGGCACTAGAGTTCAATTTCAGCTTTTGTTTTAATGAAATCAGATGTCAAATTAGTTAAAAGAAAAATAAAAATAAATCAATTTTTAAAAAGCCAAGGATTTATATAATGCTTTTTTGCTTTTTCAAAAGCTTTCTCTTACATTGTTTTCCAACAATGTTTCACTCTGACTCTTGTTCCCATGGAAACTGAATTGGGAAGGCTGCTGTCAGACAAGAACTAGGCAAGAAGAGGAAAGAACTCTCCCTTGCGAACTTCAGTTTAGAACTGTCAGCTGAAATATGTATCAGAGCTTTAGAAAACAGCTATGTATTATAAAAAATATTCTAGCTTAGAACATAAACAAGTACAAGAGAAGCACATCCCGCACAGTGAACAAGTACAGTATGGATCCTGGTTCCTCTGCCTTCCCATTCCAAAACCAACTGCATCTGACACCAAAAGCATCAAAGTTGTTACAAATGCTTCAGTGGTCAATTCTGAGTGAGTCCTTGAGTTGCTGCTCATTCACATCAGTTATTCACATCCATATTATGTTAATTTGCATTAATTAGTAGGCCACTTGAGAAAACCTACTTCAACAAAGAGCATAGGTTGACTAATAAGCATTTTGAACACATCCCTAACATAGCATGCAAAAACAGAACTGTCTAGATTCTGTTAGCAGGGGAAGGAGATAATTTCCAGTTATTCTAGAGATTGTTTTCTCTATTCCCATATTACCTGTTTTGACAAGCTTGTCAGTTAAAAAAAAAAAAAAAAGATGTAAAACACTCACAAGTTCTGTTTATGGTATTCTGTTTTGAGTTCTGTTTTTCTGTTCCAAACAAAAACAAATTTGGCTCCGCAGTCTGAAAACCCCTGAGGGATTTTTCCCCTGTGTGAAACATCACTTCCCAAATAGGAACACTTAATTTTGGAAAATAAAAAGATGCTCATTTAATAACAGAAAATTTGGCAAGTAATATATGCAGAATTTGAAGTATTGCACTAGAAACCCCAAGAAATTACCACTGTTTATTGATAATAAAAATATGACTTAGAAGCTACTTAGAAATTATTGCTATAGAGGAAAGCATTTTATGTATTCTCCATGTCAGTATATGGTGTTAAGTCACTTAAAATACTCATATTGTTGGCATGACAGAATGTTGTAAAAATAATGTACTGTACAAACCATTTTTCTGAGGTAAGCCAACGATTTTCATATGACTCAATTATTGCCATCCTCCACACACTAATATTCAAGGTTAGTCTTTATTTAAATGACATATTTTTAAAGCATCTTGCCATCTGCAAAAATGTCAAGTTCTGTTGTTTTTACAGAACAGTAACTAAATTAGCAGCACTTTGCAGTACCATTATTTTGACAACAGCAAATAACTAAAAAGTATATAATGTCAGAAGCAAGAGTAATGCATACTTGAGTGATGAAGATGATTTTGTGCAACTGAATAAGAATCTGCTGAACAGGGTCACTGATCTGACGCACCTTCCTTTGCGATACAGCGATTCTTGCTGATGCTGTAGATGACAACAGTAAAAGCAGGAGGACAGCTCTTTTAATTGCCTTAATATATTAATAGTGCACACTGCTTATAACCTGCAGATGTAAATAATAAGTTTTAATGCATGATTGGTTTTTCCAATAGCATTGGGAACAAAGAAAAGGATAATCTGAAAACTTAAGATTAGACAACGTAATTGATAACGTGTTTCAAAAGAAAATCCCTTTCCCTGACTCATTTGTAAGTTACTCTACCAGAAAAGACATACTAGTGTACTTCATTAATCATAAAAGTTTTCACAGATTTATTAAAAAAATTAAAGATATGATAAACAGAATTTTCTTATTTTAACTGGAGTTTCTTTTTACACAGACTAAACCACATCATATTTTTTCCTGTATTTTGATGTTACGAAATGTTTTTTCATTTTACACCAAGAATTACAAGAAAACATCTAAAGTGCACCATTTGGAGAAAAGTTTTAGAAAAATGTATTTTCATGTTGCTATATAGTGATATGTGTTGCTTTATCAAACATAGCTTTTGTTTCCAACATCTAGCAAGAGCATATTTTTGAAAGAAACCTTAAGAAAATATGCAAGAACCTATGAATCTCTTGTATCTTCTTTATACCAGAAAATCATTTCCATGTCACGGATTACTCCATGGTCAAATGACACCATCATGAAACTTTTAATGACGTTTTTCATGTTTAGAATAAAAGAATATCTTTTCTAAGCAAAGAATAATACTGTAAAAATTCCCCTCCCTACGAGTCCCTTATTACAGACTGCCTATCATTTTTGCTTGTAAATTCCATGAAAATCATAGAATCATGGAATGGTTTGGGTTGGAAGAGACATTAAAGCTCATCCAGTTTCAACACTCTACCGTGGGCAGGGGCACCTCCCACTAAACAAGCTTTCCCAAAGCCCATCCAACTTGGCCTGGAACACTGCCAGGGATGGGGCAGCCACAGCTTCTCTGGGCAACCTGTGCCAGGGCCTCACCATCCCCACAAGGAAGAATATTTTCTACTATCTAATCTAATTTAAATCTACCCTCTTTCAGTTCAGAGCCATTAACCCTCGTCCTACCAGTACTTGCTCTATTAAATAGTAGTGTTGACCTGTAAACATAAAGGAAAAGTAGCACTTTAAAACTTTTAAATGCAAAGCTAGCTAGGTATTGATATAAAAATAAGGATGTTAAGCATACCACAAAAAGGGGTTGTGCAAACCAGAAAATATAAACACAGACAAAATTCCCATGTATATAAGCATGTAATTGTGAGCTACGCACATAAACACTGTACATAATGAAAATTTTATCCCACTCCCCTCTCCCCCCTCCACCATACTACATGGAATATAAAGGTGGTCTGTCTAAAGACAAAAAAGACTAAACAAATTTAGAAATTAAATATTTTACTATATCAAAAACCACTGTGCTTCTGAATATATCTCCACATCATTTCTGTAAGCATTAACATTTTAAGCAAACTTGTATAATAGACAGACCAGAAGATGAACTATTGACTAATCACTAAGAAATGATCATAAAGATCCACTCTAAAAAAGAATTGATCGTTTGAGAAAACAATTTTTCTAGAAGTTGCTTCTAATATTTTCTTCTTAAACAGGTACTCAAAATGCCTTTTTTATCTCACTGTATTTGAATAATTCCTTTAGCTATTACCTAACAATACACATATATAAATTCACAGTGCAAATACAGGCTTTTATTTTAGTTCTTGACTATTTAATTGGGTACCCAAATGTGATCTTCACTAAAATGCATCCATTACACCTGATGGCAATGACACTGTATTTTGTAGCACAAACTCTGAAGTCAAGAACAGAGTCAGTTTGGAATTGAATGAGCAATATTACTTTAGAATTAAGAATATAGCAGTACTTCAGACATTTAGGCTTCCTCATGTAATTTTTATTAGATAACTGTTGATAATTTGTTTAGATAAGTGTGAGTGAATTATCATGGCAAGGAGCAAGAATGCTGAACTAAAAACAGTGAGTAGGTATGAATTTGTTTCTGTAAAGCTGCACTTCCTGCAAAGCTAAACCAACCTCTGTCAAACAAACCTAGGCACATAATTTATACTTTTCTGCATGAATAGGAGCTATGCTTTTCCCCTAGCAAAACAAATTTAAAACAAGAATTTTAACTTTTTCACTTCTTTGTGTTTAGAATAGATTAAAAAATCTATCAATCAACTATGTAAAAATATTTGCCTCTTGGGATCAAGAACTGAAAAAAAAAAAAAAAAACAACAAAAACTGAAAGTGAAAGTTTATTTCCCAAACTGAACTATTGTCTGGGACCTATTACAAACTGACATTAAATCAGATATGGTCTTGGTCATCCAGATTTTGAGATAGATCTATTTTCCTTCAGCAAGTACATTTTTTCTTGTAGTACAAGTAGATTTGTGATTAACAGACCATCTTCTTCTTTTGAAGCAAAACTGCCCTAATATACAAGCTAATAATATCAGATTCCATGGGATTTGTTCCCAGTGATATGCAATGAGGCATTTGAAAAATACTACCCAAAGGCAGCTTGATAAAAAGCAGAATCTAATTCACTTGACAACCTGAATGAGGGAGCATTACTTAAAACTTACAAAGCACTATAAACTCAGTACCGATTTGTGGATATTATACCCAAAAGGTTCACTATATTTTGTTAAATAAAGAGCATAACGAACTAACTTATTGAACTAAAAAAAAAAAAATAATAAAAAATTATTTGTGTTCAGTGAAAAAAATTTAATTCCAGATATAAGAACAAATAGAGAAATACTGCTGATAAGGCTTTAGGTAATTCAATAGAATCAGGATATAGAAGTAAACATTATGTATTTTACAAACTGCGCAGATTTGCAAAATATCATGCAGATTTTAAATATAACAGTTAAAATAAGCAAACCAGCTTGCTTATTATTTATCTAGTGGTCCTTGATCATGCTTTGCCTGCTGAGAAAGAGTGTAGATCCTAAACTCTGTCAGATTTTTGAATTTTTATGCAGTAAATCCATCATTATTTATGATGTTTAATCTTGTGCATTTAAGTCATACACACTGTCAGATTCAGATACTAAATAAAAGCTTAGCAGTAGAATGTCAGTATAAAACACTTTGTACATCAGTAAAGAACATAAGTAAACAAAATAATTTTTCCAAGTTGAGTATTTGATCTGGCAGCTAAGCAAGGAACTTCAGTCCGAGTATTGAAATCCAGAGAGCATCTCTGTATCTGCCTTATATAGTTACCTCTGAACTACACTTCAGAGGCTAATTTAGAGCCGTATTCTAAAATTTTCTCATACAGAAATACCTTGGGGTATTATGAGTCTTATATATGTATTTACACACACATAAACTTTTTTTCCTTTGCAAAATGATCTGGTATCGAGAATAAAAATTCTACTGAGAAAGAGATGAAATCCAAATACCAAAAATTAATTAGCCCACAACTGAACTATTATAATTTTTTTCCCTGTTGAATTTCTGTGCTGGCTATTTTAACAAGAAGAGGGACAGTAACAAACTGAAGCATCTAGGGACAACCTAGATGCTGCGCTCACACAGAAAATTGATATGGAACATCTCATCCTTTAATTCAGTGTCATGGGTTATGAATCCATCTGTATGCTGCATCTCTGCCCTGATGGCCTGAAGTGTCATGAGTTTGAGAGCCTCAAACCACAACACTCAGAGACAGAGATTTATGGTTGAATCAGAAAGATAATGACATTACTGCTATTTCTGAATTTACCTCTCAATAATCAGTAAGAGGAAAAGAAGTCTGGCACGTACTCTGAGACACTTAAGAAAGAATTTTGGTTGGTCTTGCTGCTCATGACAACAGTGGAAGCCATACTATAATAATAATCTAAGACATTATATGCCACAGGAAGAACTATTTTGATTTAGCTTTTGCCTCATTTTCACCTCTCTACCAACTATTTCCACACTGCTACTTAATCTCAAAATAAATAGTATGGTTTTGCTGTTACAACCTAGGAACCTTCAGTTTTTGTTGAGACATTGATGAAAACTTTACTTCCTTGGCTTATTAACTTTTTACTGCTCCCTGTTCTATAGTATTTGACTTCTCTTTTGCTGTCAACAGCTTGTATTACAAAACAAATGTGAAAAAATGAGTGTCCTTTTCTTTTTTTTTTCCTGAATAAAAATATGTTTAGAATTATATCAGCAAACAAGAGGACTGACTAGAACACAATATGGATTCCTCTGTTATTCACTGTACAAGCTTTCTCTCTTTTCCAGTATGATAGCAACAATTGGACTTAGCAGACTAGGAGATCCAGATGTAATGTCTACTTGTAGCGCCTATGTGCTTCAAGGACAGCTATTGACCGAACGTTCAGCTAGGAACTTAGGAGTTCCCATAAAGCTCATATACTCCAGACCACTCAATAATTAATTTTTTTCTTAAATACAAAAGTATATCATTATTTGGAGAAGGAGAGTATGTGTGTGTGAATAGGCTGGTGAGAACTTGATCAAAACTTTTAACAGCTTTACCCATAACTGACAAAAAGTACTGGATTTGATCAAATTACCCACAGGACTGAAAATATTAACAAAGGCTAAGATGCTTGTCTGCAGACCATTATAGCTCAGATACTTGAAAGCTGGATAGTGGATTTAAAATGTGTGTTAGTATTATAATGGCTGTCTTCAGTAAACAGCACTGAAAAGAGCTGAAAGTGGACAGCAAATATTGATTTGTAGTGCATAATTAAAATTCATATAATAATTTCTATATCAAAAGGCTATAAAATGGAAGTTAGCATAGACAAAAAGTACTTTCTTTATGAAGATCAATACTTGAACTGCTTTAAATATTGTTCTTTCAAATATTAATCCAGAAAATATACATTCTGAAATCAGAGTTTAGCAGGTTACAGCATGTGAAACTTCTCTGTGAGAAAGTACCTCAAATGGAAAATCTGTTTCACCAGTAATCACGTATAAATGCATGGGTATTTCTCTGTATTATGAAATTTACCTTTCATAAGAGAAATTCCCATTGCATTCCACAGAATTTTAGCCAGGATAATGACCAATAAAATGAGGTCTTACTGATGTACTATTGGAGTTCAGACTTTTCAAAAAATCCTTAGGGATATTTCAGATAACATATTGGTATATGAAATGTAATTATACCCTTTTCCAGCATTTTCAAATATAATTTTTCATATTCCAAATAACTACAACTGGAAGACCATGGGACTGCTACCGTCATGAACAAATCCTCTATTTTCTTAGTGTGACTTCTGCTTGTGAGCAAAGGCACACTCAAGAGCAGATTGATAGGCAGTATAGTTGAAGAAATAAAAGAAGAGACACTCTACAGACAACACGAGAATAAGGTTGAAAACATGGAAACTGATAGGTTCAATTTAAGTTAGAGTTTGATTTTGTTGCAAGCACAACATTACCTGGTCGCAGTCTTGATTCCAGACCTTCAGTATCATCTCTAGTATTATTTAAAAAATTTAAAAGATAACAATAAAAAAAGTAGTTTTAATTGTGTTTTGCATCAATGACTGCAGAGGAAACACCAGTATTCCCTGACTCCTCCTCATGTTTCCTCTAAAGGAAATCTGTCCAAATTCATTATTTTTTTACTGTGCTCTTTTAAGACAAATAAAGACTAGCCTACTCTATGTGTCCAAAATAGCATGACTTCTAGTAAATAAAAATTAGACCCCATTCCTTTTCCTGCTCAGTTTTTAGCTGCAAGTACAAAAACAGTAGACAGGATTTTAATATTTACAATTCAATAATCCTGAAAATTAAAATTAATTTGTATTTGTACATGTTTAAGGACATATAAATTAAACTATTTTATGGCTGGAACACCTAAAAAAATTAATTATTGTCTAGTAGATAGAAGCAGGAGCAAAAATGCATGCAGTACTAATAGAGTGTGTGGGGAGGGAAATAGTATTACATCATCAGGACAGCAATACCTCAGTGTCTGAAATATAGGTCCAGATGTTTTAATGCTAGCTTTTGCTTTACACACAAGCATTGTCCAAAGCCTGCAGATTTCAACTGCTGAGAAGTAGATATAGACAGATAGAACTGAAAGTACCAGTATCATGTCCTGATGGGTGGCAGCCTCAATAGCCCCAGCGTGTCAAGAATTTGTATGTATTTTTAGGCAGTATGGGAAACTAGTTTCAAGGAATAGTTACCAAGAAAGATAAGGAAATAGTTTTGCTAATGTTCATGTGAGGGGCAGAGATGGATTAAAAATAAAATGTGCTTGCTTCGACCCTGAAGCATCAAGAGATCACCATTATTGACTGCAGCAGGACTAAAGCTGGAAAGCTAGTGAGTGATAAGCAACAAAATGGATTGTGTTATGCTAAGAAAATCTCTGAAGGCAAAAGTAAAGTATGGCATTTGAAGTACTAGGAAAAGCACAACCAGTAGAAGGACACACAGAGAAGATAGTAGGGCTGAAGGCAAGGCTGTAAAAACATTCCTTGCATCAGTGTTCTGAATGGACATTTGAGTGACTAGAATGTGTGTATCAAAACCAAGAAAGATGTTTGCATTATAGCCTTATGAACCCAAGCAAGATTTTTAGCAGTGCATATTGGTAAGAAAGGTTGTATCTTGAATGTGCCAGGTAAACCCGTGAGATTTATTCTGAATGTGAGAACTTCAAGAGAACGGATGTTGTTTTCAGGAATGATCGACACCTGAGCTAATGGGGAAGAGTTCAGGTACAGGCAATTATGACATTTCTTTTAGTTATGTAACCAACTGCATGGCCACATGGCCATGAAGAGATCTTAGATGAGCAAGAAGTTTGTATAGACAAAACGAAATACATCTAGTGTATACATATAAGCTCATGATTTGCAATATGGTTTTGCAGGAAGATGACTATGTAGACACATTTGTACATGCAAAACCAACATGCACCAGAAAAGACAAAAGAATCAGTGATAGATCCACATGTAACACTCAGAGGAAATCAGATGAACAGATAAAGTAGTGTCCTTCTGAAGGTCCTTAAAAATAGTTTCAAAAGACTGCAGGAGAAATGGAAAATGTTAGACTAAGTCAGAAAAGCGTGATTTTAAGAAGATAAAAATAGCACCAATGGTAAACAGCAGATCAAGAAAATCAAAGAGCTATAACTTGGAAGAGGTCATTAAGCAGCTTATAAAGCTTAGTCAGAGTCGCTACAGTAATATTTTTTAAATGAAAGTTGGATTAGAAAAGGATTGTGGAAAAACAGGAGAGGAATCAATGCTGTTATTATAAATACTTTAACCTAGTTAAGTTAAAGGTAAAAGGAAAAAATTGTTCAGGAGGGAAGAATGACTTTGTTTTTTTTTTTTTTTTTTGTTTGTTTCAGAAAAGCAGAAATAAAGTAACAAAGAACAGAGCCTATGAATAAGAGTGATGCCAAGGAGATCAGAAAAAAAATTGAGTTGGTCAAGAAAGCATTTGATGCATTTCTGAATAACAGATGAAAAAGGAAGGACCTCCAGAAGGAGAATGGGGATGGCGATGTCATATTCAGTTTAAGTTTCTTTCCATTTTGAAAGAAATTAGAGCCCCAGAATTCAAACAATGGTTACCTACATTTACACAGAAGATCTAGAGGAGTTTGAAGTGACAATATATTACACTATGCTATCAAATGTACAAACACCTTTTTCTATAAGAAAACACAACTGCTTAAAAATGCAAACCCAGAATACAGCTAACCAACTAATACCAGTTTAAGCTGATGTAGTAAGGTCCGTTTTTAAAACTATTTATCAGTTTAATGTTAGCCCTTAAATTACTCACATAAAGCTTCTGTGAGTAACTGTAACACTATCCTTAAGTAGACTGAGTGTCATAGGATGAGGTAAAATGAAATTGTAATGATAATAAGGAAATATTTCATGAATTCAATCACACAACTGTTTCACTGTGAAAAGAGTGACTGGCATCGATCATAACAATGATAAATCCTATAATCTATATTAAAATAATAAATCGTACTTACCTAATCTGAGGTTGTCTTTCTGAAGCACTAAAACTTTGTTTCATTATACCTGAAACAAATGCATAAATATTATATCTGCCTTAACAGAAATCTATATATATGTGTTAATATATTCTATTTCCCAGACATGGTGTCAAAATTACTTCTAAAATGCAGTGCTAAGCAAACTCCAAGCTCCCATTTGAGTACAGAATTGCTCTTTGATATATCAAAGATTTGCTTGCATCATAACTAAAATTTCAGCCCCACACAGTATTTCAAACAAATACTTTCAGAATTTCATAGAAACTAACAATACACTCTGGCTAGATATCCACAGAAGATGTATCTGAATTTGCATTAAATTCCTACAGATACTGCTACCACTGTACAGCCACAATATTGCCTCTAGTCAGGATAAAAAGCTAGAATATTTACTCACTTTCTCAGAAGACCTTTAGTGGGAGGTCTAAACCTTGTTGTACCAGAGTTTTATTGCCACCATTCTGTTAGTTAACTATTCAAACTATTAGAAATGCAATATCTTACTTCTAAAATAATCCTGCTGATTTTAAAACCTTGAAGACAGGGGTTTGACCAGTTATTGGTTAAATATCTAATCAGCAACAAAACTGAACTCAAACAACTTTGGCATTTACTGCATAGTGCCAAGAAATGTAAAGAGGGAGGGGCAATGTTTCATGATATTTGCTATTTATTCACCTCAAAAGCATTGTCTTAAAGCAACTATTTGTCTTAAAACATTCCTGTAAAACCAATCCTTTGATGATAATTCTGACATGTAAGAACACTCTCTCCTACAAATAGCATCTCATTTTAAATGAAGAATAAGTGTATGTTTAAATCAAAATATATTTCAGAAAACTGAAGGTCTGTGTATTAAATTAGAAAATTCTACAGCAGTTTTCCCATGCAAATAATGTATTTTAATGTAATGCCTGCACCTTTGTCTACCTGAGATATTTTTTTTCCACACTACTAACATCACAAGCATTGCCATCAAAAAGGAACAGAGGCATCTAATCACCCAAACACTAGCTAAGAAAAAAAAAGATTTTATGCTAAACTTAACTTAAACTAGTTTTCCCATTGTTGGTCTTCGTACAGCAGTTATATTAGTTCTAGACTAACAGTAGAAGACTTTCAGAGAGCAGACACATCTCTAAGAATCTTATATCTCTTTTTTGTGTGTTCAAACATACTTTCTGCCATGTTCTGAAATATTGCCCCTCTATTTTTTTCTACTTCTTTGAGATCCTGAAAAATCCTGAAGGAGGCTTGCATCTGTCACACAAGATTCACTTTAAAACCAAAAGAAATGATGTATCTTTAAACTAAATCTGTCTCCCTGAAAAGAAGGCACACAGAGAATGAAAGAAAAAGAAACAATATTTTATTCTGTGCTAGCAAAACAGATTTTAAACTCTGCAGCAGTTAGCCCAAAAGAAGAAGGTTTGGTAAGAGTGGTTGATTTAGATACTAGCAAATAAACTAGGCCCTTATAGAAGCAAGGATACTTCAAATAACTTTAATACTACAAGGCCTTTGGAAATGAAAAAAAATATGATTGTACCTATTTAAGGAACAGATATTTTACCTGCTTAGGATGCACAATAATACAGATACAAAAGTAGGAGCTCTCATTGAACCTTAATAATGTTGCTTGGGGTAAGGATTTTGAGTTCCAACCTCAGACATTCTGCTATAAAAAAAAAGACTATAAAATATTATGGGAATATATGTGAGAAAATCTGAAACAGAAGCCACTTGGCCAGAAAGTCAAGTCTGAGCACAGCTGTTTGCTAGTATTCAGAAAACAACTTCCCTTTCCAAATATTCATATACGAACTTGGCTTTGAAATACTGTACCTTTGGCTGTTTCAAATACATGGTGCCTCTGTCAGTCAAGGGGCCATATCTAAATTTTCTTGATGAGTTTGATGACTCACCACATTTGACTTGCTAATCTGCCATCTCATAAGTGTATTTACAAGTGCATGATATTTCACACCAAAGAATCTATTTCATCACTCATGTATGTGACAGAGATGCAGTATTTTCTGATTCACATGCTTAAGTTAGGAAAATACAAAGATGATTAGGGGTCTGGAGCATCTCTCTTATGAGGAGAGATTGTGGGAGCTGGGTCTATTTAGTTTAGAGAAGAGAAGATTGAGGGGGGACCTCATTATTGCGTATATCTCAAAGGTGGGTGCCATTAGCCTGAGGTCTCAAGAGAAATATCAATCTTAGACAAAGTCAAATTGGGAAAAATTAGCCTACTGTAGGATAAAAATAAGGCACTGTAAGGTCTCCAAAATTCTTCACAGACAACCCATTGCACAAATTATAGGTTTCTTGATGCAATAATTATTTTCAACAAAATTCCTCATAACCTAAAGAGCCAAATTGTCCTGGTCTTGGCCAGGATAGAGTTAGTTTACTTCCTAATAGCTACTAAAGTACTATGTTTTGGATTTAGTATGAAAATACTGATGATAATACACAGATGTTTTAGTTGTCACTAAATAGCACTTAATCTGATCAAGAACTTTTCAGTCTCATGCTCTGCCAGTGAGGAGGGGCACAAGAAGCCAGGAGGAAGCAGAGACATGACACCTGACTCAAACAATCCAAAGCGGTATTCCATAACATAGAAGATCATGCTTAATATAAAAACTGTGGATTTGGCCAGGAGGAATTAATCACTGCTCATGTCTGGCTGGATATCAGCCAGGGGGTGATGAGCAATTATAGTGCCATCAGTTGTTTTTCTTGAGTTTTATTCCTCTCTCTCTGTTATCTCCCCTTTCATCACAATTATTGTTACTAATACTATATTTTATTTAATTTTAATTGTTAATCTGCTCTTAACTAAACCTGTTCTTAACATTACCTTTTTCTGGTTCTCCTCCTCGATCCATGGGGTAGGAGGAAGGTGCACTAAGCAAGTGGCTGTGCAGTACTTAGTTGCCAGTTGGAGTTAAACCACGAACATATATATAGCAGATGTGAGACAATCTTACCTCTAAGACTTACCTCTAATATCTGTAAGTTGAGGGGTGGAACTAGATGATCTTAAAGTTCTTTGCATCCCTAACTTTTCTATGATTCTATGTCTTAGCAATTTTATCTAAACGTCTAATGTAAAGAAGAAATACCTTTTTAAATCATAAAATCTGTAAAAAAATACAACTCTTCTTAATTAAAAAAAGGCTGTGTGATCACAGAACTTGTGATATAAGGTAACTGCCTGCAATTAAGTCCAAGTTATGAACGAAATTACCAGCTCTAGTCAGCAAGCGACATTACTGAATGGGTATTTATTTCCTACCATAGTAGGAAAGATGCATTCTGAAATGTAGGAAATGTTGTTATCCTCAGAAATAGTTAAATTTGGAGCTAAGTGATGACCTGAACTGAGAGCCAAATCATTAAGAGGATCCTCATTCCAGAAATCTCAGTTATTCTGCCGGATACTTTTGACTGCTTTGAGATTACAAAAAACTCAAGTCCTGGCACTTATGTAGACAAGTAATTTTTCTAAAAGCTTAAATAGATATAGGAGACCCTTCTGGAGACACATCACTACAATATTCGTCTGACAGGTCTCTTACATGTGCTCTCTTCCTTACATGGTGAAGTCTGAACACATTGCAGAAATTTCTGCAAGGAAAGAAGTCCTTAATCTCAACGTCTTTGCTTACTGGTTAAAAGTTAGATAGAATCATAGAATAGTTAGGGTTGGAAACGATCTTAAGATCATCTAGCTCTAACCCCCCTGACATGGGCAGGGACACTTCACGCTAAACCATGTCACCCAAGGCTCTGTCCAACCTGGCTTTGAAACTGCCAGGGATGGAGCACTCACAGCTTCCCTGGGCAACCCATTCCAGTGCCTCACCACCCTTACAGTAAAGAATTTCTTCCTCATATCCAATCTAAACTTCCCCTGAAGTTCTGGAATTCCTCCAAATGCTGGAAATGTATACTAAATTACGAAGTAACAGAAAAAGTGAGATATAGCACAACTACAGGACTGCACATTGACATTTCTTAGCCTTATGATACGCTAGTAGCTGAGCAGTTCTGAGTGGTCCATATGTATGCTTACCTTCTTATTGTGAGGAAGGTGAAAGAAGTATATAAAACCCTAGGGATAATAGAATTTTTTACACACAACTAGTCTTTCAATAAAAGTGCAAGGTCCCACACGTGGGTCGGAGCAATCCCAGGCACAGCTACAGGTTGGGCAGAGAAGAGATTCACAGCAGCCCAAGGAGAAGGACTTGGGGGTGTTGATCAATGAAAAAATGAAAATGAGCCAGCAGTGTGCGACTGCAGCCCAGAAAGCCAACCGTATCCTGGGCTGCATCAAAAGGAGGATGTCCAGCAGGGCGAGGGAGGTGATCCTGCCCATCTACTCTGCTCTTGTGACACCTCACTTGGAGTATTGTGTGCAGTTCTGGTGTCCTCAACATAAAAAGGACATGGAAGTGCTGGAACAAGTGCAGAGGAGGGCCACGAGGATGATCAAGGCACTGGAGCACCACCAGTATAAAGATAGGATGAGAGAGTTGGGGCTGTTCAGCCTGGAGAAGGCTACGTGGAGACCTCATAGCAGCCTTCCAGTATCTGAAGGGAGCCTCTAGGGATGCTGGGGAGGGACTCTTCATGAGGGACTGTAGTGAGAGAACAGGGGGTAACGGGTTCAAACTTAAACAAGGGAAGTTTAGATTGGATCTGAGGAAGAAATTCTTTAGTGTAAGGATGGTGAGGCATTGGAATGGGTTGCCCAGGGAAATTGTGAATGCTCCATTGCTGGCGTTGTTCAAGGCTGGACTGGACATAGCCTTGGGTGACATGGTTTAGTGTGAGGTGTCCCTGCCCATGGCAGGATGGTTGGAACTAGACGACTGAAGGTCCTTTCCAACCCTAACTATTCTATGATTCTATATTTCAGGCATTGTCCTGAGCGCAGTTCAAATGATTCAAGGAAAGTAAAAATATCTTCCGAGAAGTATTCTCAGACACACAGTAAACTTTCAAATTCTTTCACATTCAACTGACATACTGGCTTTACTGGGCTGTTATACATTAACGAATACCACATATTTTCCTTCGATTTTGTTTTACCAGCTGAAATGTAGGTACATTTGTAAATCAAAACCATATAGAAATCTTGTAAATTTGACAAAACTAAAGTAAAATTGGGAACCTTCTAAATTTCAGAATGAGGAAAAAAAAAATGCAACCAATAAATTGTTATAGTCCCATCACTTTTTAAGTCAGTATATCCTTATCCTCCATCGATCTTTATCATTTCAAATTATAAAGACTTCAGGAAAAAAAATAAACAAACTCATTGCCCATTACTGCCTCTACACTTCAGAAATGTGCAGAATAAGTGCCACGAATGGCTATCCCGGAACCTACATACTCTACATTTGACAATCTTTAGAGTTATGAAAGAAGCTGATCTTGCAGAACTACATTGTTTAGAATAAAACCAATAATCCTTTCCTTAAAACAAAATTGAAAAACACAAGGTATGGGAAATCACTAAAAATATGACAGTGGAATAGGAAAACAGCTAACCAGTATTACAGTGTCACTCGCATGCATACCAGCTTCTGTGCCACTGAAGAACTCAGCATATCGCACTCATATTACTCAGCAAATTTTTTACAAAATACCACCCCACTTTTAATTAGAGTGATATTTTTCTACATTTGCTGATCATATTTTCTCTGTAAGTGATGTGGTGGCAGAATTAGATAAACACTTTCAAGACCCTGATCAATAAACCCAAAATTGAAACTCACATTTTCATGTTAGCAGTTTCCAAGTTAGCTAGATCAAAGTTAGTCTCATTTTCCCATGCTTGATTAAACCATGGCTGATAATTCAAACAGTTAGCCACTTTTCAGCAATAAATGGAGCATAGCACAAGCAATACCCAAGTATCCTGAATATTTTTTTTAAAGATATCTTTTCTTTTTATCTGAAAAGAAGAAAAGTCTGCCAGCATTAATTACAACTGATCTACAACACTTCAACATTAAGTAGAAACTACAGGTGATCTCAGAATATATAACTAAAGAAGATTTTTTTCTGAAAAAGCATTCCTAAACAATCTGTATAACAATTTAACTCTATGCTGGAAGGAAGACAGTCAATGACTTACAGAAATGCTGATTAAAGTTACTGGGATTAAGAGGAACTGACAGGATCTTTCCACTTAAAATATTTCATTAAATCAATGGAAACATGGTACAAAAATATTTAAGTATCAGAAAAAGTTGATGCTTTGTTAATGTCCAAATCTTGACAGAAAAAAATAACAACAAAGAAATAATTAAAAATAACACTTTAGGTGTGGCAAGTTACAAACTACACAAAAATTTCAAATGTCTGTGCACAATGTTGGACTAGCCCACAAAGAATTACATTTCTAGGAGATGCACAATATGTTATTCTTCAATATGAACAGCAAAATAGAACATTGCCTCCATGGGCTGCTTTTCTTCAAGGGGTTCCTTCTATGCAGCTCCCTCCCACAGTCAGACTAGGCTTCCTGGTACCATGGAACCATCTCTTGTTACTCTCTTAGCACAAGTAACAAAGAAAAGGCAATCATTTTTTAAAGAAAACTTTGATAATAAACTCAGGTCTGGTTAGCCACAGGTCTACTGGTGTTTAGCATGGCAGGTAAATCATATTAATGGATTTAGGTAGAATGATTTGCCCTGCACGAATGGCTAGACATTTAAATTAAAACCAGTTATGTTTGTCCAGTATCTATGCCAAAATCTAAAGGAAATTCATAAACCAAATAGACTACAAAGAGAAAAGTAATGTTATTCTAATTTTTTTGTAGCCTAGGTCCTTGCAACAATGACATTTGTTAATCTTCAGACAACTGAATACATTTCCCCTTTTAAAAGTACAGTTTAAATCACCCACAGATTTTCTGCCAGAACTTCATGGGATGAATAGAAAGCTCAAATTTTGCTCAGCTCTTTTATCAATCTTTTTTTAAATCTATAATAAAATCAAAAATCCTTCTATTTAAATTAACTGGTTTTAATTGAAATCTATAGGCATTAGTGCAGAGCAAATAAATGATTTGATAATTACAGATGTTTTGGATCTTTTATATATATATGTATTTTTATTCACAATAAAATCCAAAAGATTTTCACTTAATATAACACCAAAGACAGCTAATGCTTTCCTATCTGATTATCATAAATAACTACAGGCAGAATTAACAATGTGTTTTGCCACATAATCCCCTCCTAATCTGAATCTAATCATTAAGCATTCCTTCAATTCCATTCAGTCAATTCATCGAGACAGCTAAAGCTTGCCTCTTTCAATTTGCCTTTTAACAGCCTCTAATAGCACAATCCATTTATCCATATGCACAGCATTATTGTTTTCATACTCATGTTTCTTATCAACACAAGTTATCTTCTGCTTCATATTTAAAAAGACCTACTTTGTCAAGCTGCCCAATGATATTCCAGTTTTCACAGCCATTACTGTAAAATGTGGGGATAAGCTACACAAAGACCATGTGATGTAAAATGTATTAGAACCAAAATGGTTGCCACAGGGGCAACAACAGTTACTCTATTTTAATTTCCTTAGGACTGACAGTAGTGACCTTGTATTAAATAATGAAATATTCTAATATTTTTGGAATAAACAACTACTTTGTTGTTAGAAAGTAGTGAACGTTTCATTTTTAAAGAATCTTACCAGTAGCAGACTCTTTCACATGACTTCAGCTGGAGCTGCTTAAGGTGTTCAGTACGTCCAGCTCATCATCTAAACTAGTGAACATATCTGCACATAAAAATGAAAGCAATGAATCTTTTAACCCAACTCCAACCAGGATAATAATACTCATGATGTTCCTTTTGCTATTGACTACCTTTCTGTGAGCTCTCTGAAGTGCTGTGATCCTCTACCAGGATTTTTTCATCTGTTCTTTCCTCATGTTTTCCATGTGTAGACTGACATACTTCAACTGAGAGATCAGTGTTTTCTGAAAATTCACTTTTGCTGCAGTGAGCTGCTCCATTGCTGCTGCTATGAAGACTCAACTTCTCATAATTTTTCTGACAAAGAAGGAGGAAATAATGTTGCATACTGTCCTTATCCAGCACTTACTTGAAAACCTGCAAATGAACATTTCACTTGTATAACTGCGCTTTTTGTTGCCACTCAGCTGCTAGTCCAGGACATGTTATCTGAGTCAGCCACCAATTCTAAATTTAAAGCAAAACTTCCAAAGCCTTAATCTAAACAAATTCTTTTTAGACTTTACATAAAAGGCATATTTGTTCTTGATGCCGGTTTTCTCATAATAACCACTGAAAGTAAAAAAAATATGAAACAAATGCACGACCAGAATGAAATACTGAACAACATCAAAAAATAAAAGTCTGGACAAAGATAGTAGGTTCCAGGATACAAGCAATGGGAGATTTACTCTCTTCCAGCTTAGATAATAAACAGCAACCCAGTACTGGAAAGTGCAAAACCTGCACAAATATCAAGATGGTAAAAAAATACGAAGTGGACTTGATATGATGTGGTGCCAAAAAAAAAAACCCAACTCTGAACTGACTAAATGTGGACTGGCATTAACAAAGTAGAGCTAAGAAAATCAAAACATGAATATAAATTGTCTGTAATATTTAAGTGCTGAATCTTATCTGTAGCACGAGTTCATTATTGAGTACAAAAATTCTGCCTCTGCTGATGTCAATATTTATAGCTTTTTTGGAAAAAATAGAGATTCTTCGTCCCTATTATTGCTTCAATTTTAATGCAACATATTTTGAAGGCAGACTGTCTTTATGGTCTCTTTACATATTGTTCCAAGTCTTCTCATATTATTTCTGCGGTGTATAAATAAAATCATGTTCCTTTTTAGTCTTGTCAGAGCAAAATGAAATAAAGGAGAACAAGAGGTAGATTCATAGAATCAGAATATTTAGGGTTGGAAAGGATCTTAAGATCATCTAGTTCCAAGCCCCCTGCCAGGGGCAGGGACACCTCCCACTAAACCATGTCACCCAAGGCTATGTCCAGTCCAGCCTTGAACAATGCCAGCGATGGAGCATTCAGAACTTCCCTGGGCAACCCATTCCAGTGCCTCACCACCTTTACACTAAAGAATTTCTTCCTCAGATCCAATCTAAACT